>NDXB01015263.1:95094-119730 GCA_002631895.1 Agapornis roseicollis | reverse complement strand
AAAAAAAAAAAAAAAAAAAAAAAAGAAAGAAAAAAGAAAAGAAAAACATCTAAAAGAAGCAGTGGCACATTTTGAAAGATTTTATTATATTGCATTAGCAACTCTCCTTTTCATTTAGCATTTTTCATCTAAATTGTTAATATTGATTTTTTTTATACACAATCCAGTACAACAGTCACTTGTGGAAGGCTTTGTTCGTAATTGCAATGACTTCTGTATTGTACTAGAGAAGATGAATATTGATGTCACTGCATTGAGAATTTATAATGTAATAAAACACTGTGCCATACAGCACAGAACTGTCGTTCCTCAGCCTCAGTTTGAACAATGCCTGTTAGAAGAGTTAGAGGATTTTCCTACTAGTAAATGGTCTTTTTAGGGGGTTAACATCAGTCTGCAAACACATGTGTTTTCCTCTCACATCACATCTGAACAGGGCCATGAATAATTCCCTGAAAAATTAATTTTAGCTTTAGAGCATGCTGTAGATTAATACACACCATAGTAAATAAGGAAATATGTGGAAACAGCCATCAAGCTACATGATTATGGAATGCCCTTTGCACTTTCTGAGGTTAACAAGTGATAACTATTCTCTGTTTAATAACAATATTTAAGTTTCATGCAGACAAATATCAGCATAGAAGTAAATTTAAGAGAACATTACTGTCCTTATATATCAGCAAGTTAGTTGCTTACCACAATCCTGCAGTGTTGCAAAAGGTCATCATTCAGCTATTTTAAGTTACTAAAAACCAAAAAAAGTCAACAGGTGTACGGGCAGTTTTGAAGCTTCTTGATCAAATTATGTGAACCACCATTTGTGTATGGTGAAGAATGATCCACTAATCTGGAAAATTATGGACACACTCTAAAAGGGAGGCATACTTTAAAGGGGTTCAGAGCAAAGCAGCATTCTCACAGGAAATGGAGAGCTGGATTTGAAAGGCACAATGAAATACCTCTATAATCAGGAGGCACAGGCCAAAGAATGAAATGAGCTTGTAAAGAAGAAGTCACAAAAAGGGAGAACCCTACAATTCCCTCCTTCAGTCCAATCTCATGCAGGAAACAGAAGAAGAGAAGTTTCAGAGGTATTTACTAGCAAAAAATGGAGGTAGCAATCTATAATTATGGGTCATGTTTTGAAGGAGCCCCAGCATTTTTCATCTTCTAGCCTGAAAATGCCCGTAGCTCTCCTACACTTTATTTTCAGGCCTTGGGTAATGTGAGTCCAAGATTTCTGATATGAGATTATAGTTTTACACGATTCAGGGTGACTGTAGCAGATAACCCCAGGTTAGGCATGCCTCGAGCAGTGTAGTTTGTTGACCAGAGAGGTAAAACAGTCAGTTGTTCTGTGAAAAAGATCTGGTATTCATGAAGCTGCCTTCTTACACATGGAATATGCTTCCTCGTACCAATGAAAATCATTCTACTGGTTTGACTTAAGCAGTGTTCAGCTGCAGACTATAAGCATGTTTTTGGTCTTCTAGTACTACATTTCCGGATCTGTAATCACTGGAAAACACAAAAATTATGCTGTCCATACCACTTGTTGCCCTAGAACATCCCAAATTATTAGGCCTTTCTAGCATTATGTAGAAGAGTAGGTAAATTGGGTGATTATTAGCAATTCCTACTGTACTTAGGTATCCATTTCTCAATTTATTATTGTTGAACTCAAGGGCAGCATGAGCTGTGTCCTGCTACAGATACACTGAGAACACTCCCACAGTCACATATCTGACTGTCCATACCATCACTTTTCTGGAGTGCTGTATGAATTTCCATGGGAGACTTTCCACATCGAAAGGGAGGCGACCTTACAGCTTTCTCACGAGTGCCCCCATGCATGCTGCCTGAATGCCTACTTTGAATGTCTAAAATATGAAAAATTTACATCAGAACATTACATTTAAACGGATAACAATAGCATTAATGGCACTAACATTAAAGGGGGTTGAGGTTATGAAAGCTTTGGGGATTACGAATTTTGATTTTAATTTGACACACAGTGTTTTGTGGGATGGATAGATGTTATGAAAAAGTCTTCACTGGCCAAGAAAAATATTCTGCAAATTAGGTAGCAAAAGTAAAATAAATAAGTCAGCGTCTAATATTTAGTTGCAACTGCTAAGATCCTTTATTTAGATCTCATTTAATTCACCTAACAAACAGGGGCTTATTTGCTTAATATTTTGCCATGGAATATTTTATCTTTTTTTTTTTCTTAAAAGTCAGACACAAATAAAACTGTATATTCTGTTACTCATTAGCTCTCTTTTATTACATGAACATATTCTTAAGTGCAACTAGACAACCATCTTTTTCCTTTGCAAAAATAAAGTGTATTTTGCAGATTATTTAAAAAATTAACTGCTGTTACTGCTGTTGACTCCTGCTGCTGCCTACTGTTACCTGTTTGACTTTTCAACATAGAGTGTTTATTTAGTGCTAAATGTGCTGGCATTTTGGCTATCTCATACCTGAGGAGCTGTAAATCTGCATCTGCCAGCCTCTTTTTCCAGGGTAAAGCACTGGGATCCTCAGCCCAGAGGATATGCACAGCCTAGACTGGCAGGGTGCAGCCCTTTCAGATTTCATCTGTTTAGAAGAATTTTCAGGAAAAAGGGGGTGCTATGGGTAGGTTGTCACTAAGTGTAGGTGTGACAGATTACAGGTGGGTCTACCTCTTTCCTCCATAGTAAGGCACCAGGGTCAGCATTGACTTTTTTGAGGTCCATGAAATGGCTGAACTTTATCTCTGGATATCTTCACAGTTTCACAAATATTTTAAAAAGGTTTCATAAACAAAGGTGATAGAAAGAAATCTTGTGTTTAGCACAGATTCCCATGAGTCTAGAAGCAAGTCTCTGTAAGGAATAAGGATGTACTGAAAGGAGCTGTTATTCTGTAGTTCAGTATTTACTTTCCCACTTTCTGATAAATGTCAGAGAAAGACTGTAATCTTTCAAAAAACTAAACTCAAATAAATTATTGAAAATTCTTCAAGCTCAAAATCATAACTTCATAAAGCATGCATAGAGGAGGATCTACAGAATAATGCCTGGCACATTATCCTATTCAGTGGTGGAAAAAAATCTATTCTTCTGTTAATCATAGTATTTGTATGAGTTTTGGGATTATAACTCCATGAAAGCAGTGAAAGTATATACTATCTCTTTCTTCCTCCAAATGCTTAGTAAAATAACAAATGTTCACAGATAGTCTTCTAATTGAATTCCTTCTAGGCCACCTACACAGAAAAACACAATTGCTGATGCCTGCAGCAGCCACATTGTGCTGCATTGTATAAAGAGCTCTGGGAGTTCAATAAAGAGCCAAATCACACAACAGGTTTGACAAACAGGAACCTTCATTTGATAAAAGCGAAAAGGTCTATCCCCCAATTTTCAAATTGTTTTTGCTTTTGAAACACTGGGAAAGGATCGGAAATTGAGATCGGAACAGAAAGGAGAAGGTCAATTTTTGTCTTTTCTTTTGCAGTTATCTGTGCACTCACTCTAAAATGTGTTAAATAAATGTTACAATACAAATTGTGGATGATTATATGCAATACAGTAAATAATATGTAATTATAACAGACAGTGGGTATAAAATGGACTGGAATAAAACACAAAATGTATCACTGCAGTAAAAAAAAGTCCAGTACCATACAGTGAAAAGGCTTTGAAATCAAAAGTCCTTTGACAGCGTGATGTTGTTTGAACAGCTAAAATGGATTATGATTCCACTGGGTATGTGTGTACTTTCGCATCTCACATTATATTAAAGAAGATGAAAATTCTAGAGGAAACTGTCATCAAGAGAAAACCTTCAAATAGATTTTCTCTGCTGGTAAAATTACCACTTACATTTTCCGCTTTACAAAGAAATACAAAGCTGTGGGTTTGTATTAGAATAGATTTTATTCATGCAAAGAGATAACTAGGTAGGTAGATAAATAGATATTAGTAGACAAACACAAAAATATCCCACAAATATCCTATGTACAAGCACGTGTCTTAGATGCGAGAAAGCTAAAAAACCAAGGTTGCAGTGTGAGACATTTGAAAGTTTATAAATGTCAAAATTAAGGATTTTGTCAAATTGGCATCCTTCAGTGTTTGCCATGATGCTGTCGGGAGGTGTATGCTGATTATCCTAGCAGTGTAGAATCTCCCAGATTCCTGCTTGATATAGCTCCCTCAGATGCTTCATGTTAAAGCAATCACCTGATCCGCAGTCTGGAAGGACAAGTTTAAGCTAGCTCATAGCTTCTCAGAAACATAAACAAATTTAATTTTGCTAACCCTCCAAGAAGAAAAGCAGGAAGCAGAGGGACAAAGGGGCAGAGAAACAGGTGAGGGGAGGAGAGGAAAAGGCTTTAGAGTCAAAATTTACAGACCCTTCAGTGTCACTCCTTGAGGAACACTTCTAAAACGGAGCTCCTCTGCTGCAGCCAGCAGTAGAAACTACTTGCTTATATAAGTACTAAGTGGAAGTAGCAGTGGTCAGTCTTGCTTACCAGATCTTCCTATCTGTACGTGAACCAGCAGGTATACTTCAAGATTTTCTCTGTTATCCATCATTAAATCACTTGTGGGCTTATTTTTCCAAACAAGGACAGTGCCCTGATTTAAAAACAAGTCTCACAAGAGTTTTGCTTCCAAGCATGGAAGTGCTGGTTCTTCTCAGTGAAACATTTAAGATCTTTAAAAGGGCAAATGTGCTTTCCCCCAATTTACGTTCTGGGAAATGAGTTAACCATATAACTGTATCTCTTAACAGAAGTAAGAATTGACACCCAGCATAGGCATTTTCACTGAGAATATTTTAAGCTGTGAAATCTTCTAAGAAACCGAAAACAGGATCTTAAAATGAAAAGGGACAGGCCTTAGGTGCAGACCCTGCCTACACATGCCATGGAGGGGGAATCACCCTGGCTTTATGCTCAGTGACTAAACAAAGCTCTTGCTTCAGAGAGTACTGAGTTGGAGCGATGTAAGGGACATCAGTGTCTTCAACATGCTGCACTGCACAGTACTGCAGGAGAGATTCACCAGGCTCCCACAGTCCATGTCTTCTGCAGTCCTAGTGCCTCATAGTAGCACTGAGAAGGATAGAGCAAGGATATTTCTTTCAGTCCACTGGCTTCAGTAGTGACTTCTGGAGTTATGCTGCCAATGTGCTTCTCACATTCATGGTTTGCAATAAGGTGGCATATAAAATAACTTTCATTCACTGAGAATAAAAACCTCCTAAAAATCTATCTTGACAACTGCAATTGTGACTGGTATCCCTAGCACCCAAGGCAGATGGGCTCTGCTGGGCATAAGCAATGAGGTCCCACAGAGCCTTAGTATGCTACTTGCAATGACACTTCCTACCTTGGCTGTATCAGTCCACCCTTGCAAATCTCTCTTGTGCATTTTTTTCCTCTCATTTATTAAGCAGTGTTATATATCCTTTTTTGCATGTTTCTTTAAAATTCATCTTCATGATAGTCCTTCTAATACAAAAACCACTGTGCCTTCTCTTCCCTTCTCTTTCCTGCACTTCAATTCTCCTTTTCTCTGCACCACCTAAGCAATCTTCTGGTGCAGTCTCTGGTGACATACTGGACATGTGCTGTCTCCTCCACAAGACCTCTGTCTCACACAATGAACAGAGCGGAAAGACAGGGAATATCCATAACTGCAGGGAAAAGTCTGCTCAGCCCATGAAGCCTAGGAGGGTTTGTGCACAAACTACTCTGTGGGGTGTTATATGTATCCCCATACATAAGAAAAACCTGTGAAGTAGTTAGAGCAGGCTTAGGCAAGAAGACTCACCAACTAATTAAACTGCTGACCCCTTAACAGGATTCTGATAAATTCTTGTAAACTGATAATCCTTTAGGCTATTCATATGGCCAAGTTTGTGCCCATTTCCTAGTGATGGTAAAAACTGTTGATCCCAAGAGATCCTCTTCCAAGTTTTAACCCTTTTTCAAAGCACAGATATGGCAGAGATGCTTCATTGATATTTTTTAGAGGGGGTGGAGAGATTTTAAACCTCATTTTGCTTTGCTGACACATTCAAAAAATATTTGCACATGTCAGGTTGTAGGTAACATTTTGTATTTGCACTATCTCTAAGCGAGACCATGGTAGCATTGCACCTGGCATACATTCCTGAACTTGGTTAAGGAGATATTTGCATTTTTAGGGGCTGGAGGAGTCTTTTTCAGAATTGTAATGTGAGGAAGATATTAGAAGAGTTTTGCCAATCCATTAGGATTTTTAAAGTCAGTAACATGACAAAAGAAGAAAAAAAATAATTTCCTAAACAGTTGAAAATATGGTGAAGAGACAATTTATGTTCTAAATAAGGAAATTATTATGAAATTGGATGTTGAGAGTGACTCATTCTTGCACTAGTACAAGACTTCAGCTTTTAACATTGTTACACATATACTCTGGATTCCAGCATACATAATAAGAAAGAGACCTAAACCCTTTAAAGTGACTTGCTGTTGAACTGAGTTGGTTTTTAAAACCATCAAAACCATGTAAATTGCAACACAATACAAGAAAAGTAGGAAAAATAGAATGGAAAGGCTTTAAAAAAGAAACAGGCATGTGGTGCTCCTGCCATCTTGTGGCTCTTCTGCTCAAAGTCATACGAATGTTAACATATATATACTTAAACTAAGTGTCAGTATTAATTCTCCTAGTGTCTACCTGTGGCACAGGTCTGCCAATAACAGTCATAGACACATGAACTGTTCAGATAAGGCTTAGCCATGTGTTGAAATAAAAACACTATGTACCAGTAAAAAAATTCTGGAAAGACATTTTTGCTTTGTAGACAACCTTTATTTTCCTCAGGGCTCCAGCCATTTTCCCGGAGGAAAGAAAAGTATATTTTATTAAGTATATATAAATACAACTAAAATACATATTATATGTGTATGCATTTATAAAAGTGTTTTTAAGCATTTCTCTGCTAGAAATGAATACATGCACATAAACACCATCCAAAATATATACATTTAAATATCTGTGATTCTAAATAAGACCTGACAATGTCAACAGATAAAATACATGATCAGCTCTACCTTTTTCAGTTTCAGTTCTTCCTAAGAGAATCAGGACGTTGATTACTTCCCCCACAACTGCAGCTTCCAGGAATTTCCACATCAACTCACACAATCTGAGCTGAATTTCAACCATTCCACTCAATTCAACAAACCATCATGTTTCTGTTCAGATAGATTCAGTCTGAAATGAAATATTGAACCTGTTTTCCCAGTTGGAAAGCAAAACATTGCAGCAGAACCACTGAAAATTTCAATTTGGCAGACTCTGTTTTGTTTCACTTGTTGTGCCTAAATATGGTTTGCATTAGAAAGTCTCAATCAGATTTAATCAACAACCACTAGCCAATCGATCAGTATGAACAGAAAGTGTTCTTCATCTCACCTTTGGAGATCGAACGTGGGAACTGGCTTTATTTCTCTGCTCAGAAAGTTGCAAGCCTGACCACATATGATCAAGGCTTATAAAGTTCATCCACCACCAAGTCCATAGTGTTAACACCCTCTCCCCAAAATAAAAAGAAATTAGAGTGGGAGCAGTGGGTGGTCAGTTTCTGAGGGCCCCAAGACAACTTCTTGAAAAGAGGGTATGATGTGGGATTTGAACAGATTGTACCCTGCAAAGAAGGCATATGCAATTTACATGGTAAAAAATGCATTAACCATGAGCAAATATATCCTGCAGATGAGCTGAAACTGGATGAACTATGATTGTTGAAAACTGAATGTGTAATATATTACAGAGTGTTAGATCTCAGGCTCCAACACACTTCATTGGTAGACAACCAGCGCTGGTTTTCAGAATGAAGTGTGGATATATGTGTTTATCTGTATTGCAGTAGCATGTACCAGAATTGCAACTGCACACCAGGATGCACCATCACCAGAATCTCATTGCACTAAGTACCATATACGAGACAAAAACTGTCTCTGCCTCAAACAACTATCACCTAGGAGCAAAAAAAAAGAGAAATATTGAACAGTTTCTTAGATCCGTAAGCTGAAAAAAAATCCAAACCAAATAACATATGTGTTAGAACAGACTAGGTTCCCTATCAGAGAACAAAAAATTCCAGGGTCAAGTTTCTCTGATACTAGAGAATACATGTGAAACCTACCATCCAGTTAAAGTTTTATCACCATTTTAGTACTAGTCCACACAGTGAATGGCTGTCTGTTTTATGAGTTCCTTTTTAGCCTAAATGACAGAAGTATAAGTTACAGATTTAAAAACAGCAACCTTGCTGCTAGTTATGTTTTGCTATAGGGCCTAATTTCCTTTTCTTAGCTCTTTGTCTTGTGATATTAGGACCTGGAAAATTATGCATAGCTGGGTATTTTGTAAGTGACTGCTGTAAAATTAATCATGCTAATGTTAAGAAATGCGGGGATTAAAGTGGTACCTGACACCTTAATTTTGCACCCCTGCTTGTATGCACTGTAATAGTGCACATTTCTGCCTTTCTTGGTGTATAGTATGAATCATCCCTGGGAACAAGTCGCTGGTTCGCAGCATAAGAATCAGTTGCCCATAACACCTTGGTTTCATTTGTCATTGACACCAGAGGGTGTAAACTGAAATAGGAAACAAGAGGGTCTTCTGAGTTAGGCAGGTGAAATCTACCCCACTGAATTGCATTTTGTCCCTGTCACAGAGACTCCCATCAGCTAAGCAGAAAAGCTTTTAAATTATTTTTCATTTGTCTACTAATTATGATTTTCTTATTAAATGCTTTACTTGCGACTCTGCTCTGGGGTCCAAGCTGATCACTCACAGAGAAAACTGAAGTCAGCAAAAGCTATACATTCAACCTGGAAATTGTTAATAGTAAGTGTTCCGATAAAAACCAAGCTGCAGACATTTTGAAGTATGCATCCAAGGCTGATAGATATTTTACACCTAAAATCATTCCCTGCCTTAGTTTTTCCTTTGTAAAAACAAGCCAATATTTCTTACACATCTAGAGTTGCAGTATTAAGTAAATCAATTTATCACTGTTGAATAATCAAGATCATGAATTTAGTATTCTGCTTTCAAGGAAGGCCAATTAGAGTAAATACTGTATTAAATCACACAATTGTATTAATAAAATATATTATATAGGTTCTTGCTGAGTACGCTTAAATTAGGAACAACAAAAAATAAACAGAATACCTCAAAGAATGTATGCATAAGAGTCTTGATCAGCAGTAAAGTCGCACATGCACAGAAAACCTTAATTTTGGCATTTTGTTAAGCATGAGGTACTTGATCTTGCAGCGGGTATGTTTGTTTTTACACAAGCCAGATTAAATTTTTAGTATTTGTAATAATTTAATATTTAAATTTAGATTTCAGGTGATCCTATTCAATGTAATCACTGAGAAACAAATACAGAATTATTTCTATAGCTTTGCAATAATCAAATATTTGTACTGTTAAATTGTCATTAAATTTGAATCTGGTTTGTTGGTTTTGGTGGTTTTTTTTTTTTTGGCTCTAGAATGGGACAAACTCAAAATTGCAGCTTACCAGTAGCACCTGGTAACCATGAGGATTCCAAACAAATCACTTCCTTTTTATTTAGTACTTTCTGTCTCACAAGATTTTTACTTTTCAAAGCTCTTATCACCAGGCTAGACTACAGACATCAACCAGCCAATAATCCATGTGTATGGGTTTATTTTCATAGAAGACTTAGCTGTTGCTAATATGCATTTAAGCAGACAAAAATAATGGCTATGAGATCCAAAGATATTGGCACTAGGTAAGCCAAAAGTACGAATTTGTATTTACATGTCTGTGCCTATGTCGAATAACAAGAAAACCTGTAGCTTTGTGGTAAAGGGAATTTTTGTTCATTAGTAACATCAGAAGTTGATTTTTTTAGAAACCACTTTTTCATCAGCTTATGAAAAAGGCAAAAGACTGACAAGTTCAAAAATAGTCTTTCATATACCAGAACTGTTTACACTGTGCTTGTCTGTGGTAGACTGGCTTCAATCCAACTCACCAAGCTGCCTTTCAGTGATACTTTACTTATGATTAAGCCTTTACTCACTTGTAGTACAGACTGTTTAACATTTAAAATGAAATTTTCTTAAAAAGGTTGCTTCTGTGGCTCAGACATCTTTTTCTTTTTTCAAATTACTAATTATTATAGGGGAAATCCTTCTTACACTGATAACTGAACGTTAAAGGGAACAGTTGGAGACTAACCAGAAATATTCAACTCATTCCAAAATCAATCTGGCCCAGTAACCCAAATGTAAATTTCTAGACCTAGTTATCAGAGGTTCAACTGCTAAATCTTGTGCTTGAACACAACTGATGCATTTCCATTGCCATTTGTTACCAGAAATAAAACAAAACTTTGGGATACAAGATGGCTGACTTGCAAAATTTTGGTACTGCTGAGCGTAGGCTGGCAAAATTATAAGAAAATAAACCAAGATTTTATGATTAAAATTCTAAGGGTTTTTTTTATAATAGGTGATGACTGTATTGAACAAAACTGTCAAGGTGACAGGTATTCCTGCTAAAAGCAAATCCACTTTTAAATTGTGAAAAAGCAGTATTTTTCTACCTAAGATATTTCTTAGTGAGAAAACTCATCAAAATTGAATCCATTTAAAATTTTGGAGGAAAGAATATGTCAGTGACTTTCAGGAGATAATCACCTGGGCAAGCGAGTTCTATTTTACTAACCAGATGGCAAAGAGGAGGCTAAACTTGGAAAGAAAGGGTTGAAGTCTCAAAGGGGAGGATGGAGATAAATCACAATATGTGGAAAAAAGCATCCTAACAGGGGTTGGAACATGATCCTTCACAGGGAAGGAGTTTCTGGGTTTTGAAAAAATGATGTTCTATGGGCAATCCTCTTACCAGCCTGTGGTATAATACAGGACTTACTGTATTTTCTCCTGGAAACTTGAATGAGAGGCACCCCCAAATTATTATTCTGTAGTGCATGAAGCAGACCTGCAAATACATGCAGTTCTGCAGGGGACTTCTCAAAACCTCGAAAACTTTTTAAAGCAATTAAATTAATTGCATTTGCACAGTTGCCAGTAATGTAGGTAGGTGGAAAGCACTGGTGGTTTCAGGACAGTGAGAAAAGCAAAACCTTGGGTTTTAAGGATGTAGGCCACAGAGTTCATAGAATTACAGATCTAACTGGGCAGGAGACAGATTCACCTAGGCATGGCTAGGGAGAAATGGAGCAGCTACATGTAATTTGTAGAATACGTTTAGAAAGCTGAGTAGCTGGGATACAAGTCCAGCTACAGCTGCTGAGCTTTGTAAGAAAACCAGAGGAAGGTGTTGAAGATGGATTATACGTGAAAAGGAACTATGAGTGAAAGGGAAATAACTTAGTATAAACTTTTCAGGGATGGATAAACTTTCAAGAGCTTTTAACTCACTGAGATATGTATAAAAACAGTTGGTAGAAGCTCAAATCTTTCACTGTTAAACAGGAACTTTTCTGATGTGCAAGAAGTGTGGAAAGGAGACTACTCAGCCTCCTGCTTCACCAACATTACCACAGCATCCAATAGTGACAGCCTTCTATTTTAGCCCAAAACTAGCAACTAGTTGAATGTGTGGCTACCAGATCTGGATGCTATTGCTCACACCATGTCATGTGAGATTCAAGGTACTTGGAAATCCCCAGTGGAAGCACTGAGAGTTCACTTTGCAGATGCAAGAGACCTTACTTCACCTCCTTTTACAAACTAATTGAAGAAGCACGGTTATCATTCATGTGATATCACTGTCCACTGTCACAAGACCAGGTACACAGAATGGCCTGCCATCTTATTCTTATTGCAACAACAAATTAAGAATAATAAGCCAACAGATGCTAATAGGTAGTTTGGCACTAAAATATACCTAAAAATTCAAATATACCCAGTTTCTTTCTTGATAAATATCAATATAGCTTTGTTTGAAAATCCCTGAAAGACGTATTTTTTCCCTAACTTTTCCATTGTTTCCTCATTCTTTGAATAAAACTAGTAAAGCTCCTATGTTTTTTCTTCAATTCATGTGAGTCTTCAGTTTCTTTTCCAGTTAGGAGGTTGAAAGGGCAAAAAAGAAAAAAGTTATAAAGAGGAAGAAGGCATCTCAAGTAATATTTTCCAAGACTGAGGGGGGAAGGGAACATTTGGGTATAGAGAGAGGGGGGGTTTTAGAATTTCTATTCTCACTTTCTCCAAGACTTAAGAAAAAACCCAAACATATAAATATGATGTGTTTACTATATGTCAGTGTTCATTATTTTACTTTCAGCAAAACAAGATTTAAAGAGTGAAAAATAGTAAGCATATACTTCTGAATTAAAGAAGGACGTTGGAAAGGGCTACACTAAAATTCACAATGCAACTACATTTGTGTTCCACATTTTTAGTGTTTTCCCTCAGGAATTTAATGTATATCATTTAAAATTAGAATTTAAGTATCTTCCTTATGTATGTGGCCTGTTATTTTGTATTGTATTTAAAAGTTTTTCACTTTGTCTGTACTTCTGAGGGTATGCATAACAGAAGTGAAAAGTCTGATTAATACTACTATCAGGAGTGTGTGCTAATCTCTTATATCCAGAGAAGTTACAGGTTATTTCCAGGCTGATGTCATTTGTAGAAAGAAAATATTTTTAAAATGCCTGACATGATTGGGGAATTTATAACCTAAAATACATCCTCTTTGTTGATGGTTTTATGCAGGTTATTCTATCTAGCTCCTTTTGCCCTTACATTCTGTGGAATACTTCAGGACCCTTATGATAGCCATAGCATAAATGAAAGGTCAAAATTGTATTACCAAAATGAGACACTAAAAAATAGCATTTAAGAGGTTCTTACTTAGAAGATCTAAATCAAATTACACATGTGCATTGCCTATCTAAACAGAAATTATTGATGTCCTGACAGTCATCATATCCTGACAGATACAATACGTATTTGTGTTATGAAAAACATCACCTTTCACAGCACATGGTGGGTCTCAGGATGTGCTTTCCATCCTTCACATTTCTGTATGGGTGTCAGGGAGCAGGCATGGGGTGCTCAGTCTGGAATGGGGTTCCCCAGGGTGGAAGCAGGAAGATCCACCATCCCAGAGAGAAGCAGGGTAGCCACAGGGTACCAGGGCAGCCCGAGCCATCAGGCACCTTCCCCAGGTATGGGACAGGAGCCTGTAGATAGGCCAAACTCATTGGACCCCATGGCTGAGCAGTGGGAAGCTAGGTCCAGCCAAGAAGCCACACCATAAAACAACACTGTGGTGTTGAGGCAGATCTGGAATCAGCACACCTCAATTATGACTTAGGGAGAAAAGGCCTGGAGCTGAGCATACAGAGAGCTCCTGGACACATGGGAGGCCCCAGGTATGGTTCTGGGTCTTTATGGCTTATTAATGCACTAAGGGCTCTGATAGAGGGCATGGTGAGTTAGAGCAAACACGGCTATGCCAGGCTCTGGGTTCTTGGTTTTACAAGTATATATGTAGTAATTAAATATTGGCATGACTGTCCCTAGCTAGAACAAGGCAGAAATACAGTCATTCCTAACTGATGAGGCACTCACAGGAAGCACAAAAGACAGTTCTTGAATTCACAACTAATACTTCTGTAGGCAGCAATTTGTCTATCAAAAGCTGTATCACAGACCCACAGAAAGAAGGAAAGGAATGGACTTAAAGATACCACATACACCATTCTTCTGCCCAAAGGTTGTAGAATGGTACTTTTGTCATTCCTAATAGCTGTTCTTAAAAATCTCCAGCAACAGCTTTATGTAAGGTGTATTTTTACGTTACATTCCCTGCTGTAAAACATTTGGGTGTTTGTGTGAGTGGTTTTAATTCTAACCACTTACTTAAATCATTTTTACTTCAGAGTCTATTAGTTCTTGTGCTATCAAGAACACTGAGAACAGATTATTTCTTTCCTCTTTCTGCTAGTTTCTTTTGGTTTTCAAGACTGATCAACAGTTACCTCTCTCTTTTCCTTCACTGACTAAATCAGAACTTCCAAGCTTTCCTCATAAGCCACGTTTTAAGGATGAACTGCTCTTACCATTCACTTCTGAATTTTCTCCAGTTGTTTTGTACTGTTCATGAAGCATGAGGATTGAAATACTCTAGTTGTTACATACATGCTAAATACACCAGAAAGTTGACTTTCAAAGCACAACTTGGCATTTGTCTTTATTTTATTGAAACTTTATTTTCCAGCACGTCCAGATCCCTCTGTAGAGCCTTCCTACCCTCAAGAAGAACACTCCTGGCCAACTAGGTGTCATCTGCAAACTTACTGAGGATGCACTTGATCCCCTTGTCCAGATCACTGACAAAAATATTAAACAGAACTGGTCCCACCACTTAGCCCTGGGGAACCCCCTTGTGATTAGCCATCAACCTGGTTTAACTCCATTCACCACCACTCTTTGGGCTTGGTCATTCATCCAGTTTTTACCCTGCAAAACATATGCTCATCCATGCCATGAGCAGCCATTTTCTCCAGGAGAGTGCTGTGGGAAATGGTGTCAAAGGCTTTTCTAAAGTCTAGGTAGACAACATCCTCTGCCTTTTCTTCATGCACTGAGTGGAACAGTTTGTCATAGAAGGAGATCATTGAATCACAGAATCATAGAATAGTTAGGGTTGGAAAGGACCTCAAGATCACCTGGTTCCAACCCCCCTGCCATAAGCAGGGACACCTCACACTAAACCATGCCACCCAAGGCTTCATCCAACTTGGCCTTGAACACTGACAGGGATGGAGCACTCACAACCTCCATGGCCAACCCATTCCAGCATCTCACCACCCTAACAGGAAAGAACTTTGTCCTTATATCCAATCTAAACCTCTCCTGTTTAAGTTTGAACCCGTTACCCCTTGTCCTGTCACTACAGTCCCTAATGAAGAGTCCATCCCCAGCATCCCTATAGGCCCCCTTCAAATACTGGAAAGCTGCTATGAGGTCTCCACACAGCCTTCTCTTCCCCAGGCTGAACAGCCCCAACTTTCCCAGCCTGTCTTCATATGACTGATGCTCCTGTCCCCTGATCATCCTCGTGGCCCTCCTCTGGACTTGTTCCAACAGCTCCATGTTCTTTTTCTTTTGACGCCAGGACTGTGCAGAATACTCCAAGTGAGGTCTGATGAGAGCAGAGTAGAGGGGCAGGATCACCTCCTTCGNGTGCTGTGGGAAATGGTGTCAAAGGCTTTTCTAAAGTCTAGGTAGACAACATCCTCTGCCTTTTCTTCATGCACTGAGTGGAACAGTTTGTCATAGAAGGAGATCATTGAATCACAGAATCATAGAATAGTTAGGGTTGGAAAGGACCTCAAGATCACCTGGTTCCAACCCCCCTGCCATAAGCAGGGACACCTCACACTAAACCATGCCACCCAAGGCTTCATCCAACTTGGCCTTGAACACTGACAGGGATGGAGCACTCACAACCTCCATGGCCAACCCATTCCAGCATCTCACCACCCTAACAGGAAAGAACTTTGTCCTTATATCCAATCTAAACCTCTCCTGTTTAAGTTTGAACCCGTTACCCCTTGTCCTGTCACTACAGTCCCTAATGAAGAGTCCATCCCCAGCATCCCTATAGGCCCCCTTCAAATACTGGAAAGCTGCTATGAGGTCTCCACACAGCCTTCTCTTCCCCAGGCTGAACAGCCCCAACTTTCCCAGCCTGTCTTCATATGACTGATGCTCCTGTCCCCTGATCATCCTCGTGGCCCTCCTCTGGACTTGTTCCAACAGCTCCATGTTCTTTTTCTTTTGACGCCAGGACTGTGCAGAATACTCCAAGTGAGGTCTGATGAGAGCAGAGTAGAGGGGCAGGATCACCTCCTTCAACCTGCTGGTCGCACTCCTTTTGATGCAGCCCAAGATACGGTTGCTTTCTGGTCTGCAAGCACACACTGCAGTCAGCTCATGTTCATCTTCTCATTGACCACGACCCCCAAGTCCTTCTCCGCAGGGCTGCTCTGAATCTCCTCAGTCTGTACCAGATTTCCTTCAAAAAATGCTCAGCAGCAAAAGAACTAGAGAGAAGTAGGGGCACTAAGGACAGAGTCAAGGCTCAGGATTAATGTGTTAGCATCTTACACTGAGAGGAAGACATGGAAGAGAGAATGGGGAAAGGAAAAGGTGAAGGGGATGAATATTTCTTCTACTGAAAGGGTGTAAAGAGAAGCATGGGGACGTTAATGATGACAGAAAAGTCCTCTACACCCATTGCTGGAGATATTGGAAAAAATAAGAGAAAACTTGACATGATACAAGACGAACATGCCACTTTGGCATTCAGACATCTTTGCAGTCATTGCAATTATCCAGAAAAGGGAAAGAACCTGAGAAGAGGTGAAAGTTTTCAAAATACTTCTCACCATTAAATAAAACCTAAGTATTTTGAAACGTGTCTTAGTGACACAGCAAGATGGACCAAGAGCAAGGCATAGTCTGTAAAATAATAGTCTGTGTTAAGAGAACTGCTGAAATAACAGTTGAAGGGGAGACTTTTTCCTCTTCTCATGTGTGACAGTTGAGAGATGAGTGCCACACGAAGATGAGTATTGTCATTCAAAAAAAGAGAAAGAAGTTGTAGACAGAAGCAAAACAATGATTACAACAAAAGCTGGAGACATAGAACCTCCAGAGCTGGATGAATGGATAGGAAACTGAATAGTGATGATGAAAGTAACAAAAAGGGAGTATGAGCTGAGAGTGATACATTCTGATCAATGAGGTAGAAGTGACTGTGAGCACAATATGAAAGAACTGAAGAAAAGCAAGGGAGAAAAGGAAGCTCAGAAGAAAATAATTATGTTAGGAGAAGAGAAAGCTGGGAAATCAGCACAGGTTTCTGTGATGAGAAGGGAAGTCAGAGGGAATTGCTTGTTTTGCAGTCTTTGCTTTTCTGCTGCACGACTGTGAAGACATCATTCCCACATACTGCACAGTGCAGTACCCCCACAGTTTTGAACAGAGGGAACATGAATGAAGAGACAAGTGAACATATCAGCAGATGCACATCTGGGATGATAAAGTCCTGATCTTCACAACTGGGCTGATATAATAAATACACCAAGATACAGAAATTCACTTACAAGCACTCTTTTAAATTACCCTTGTTCAGTGGGAATTCCCATTCAATGTACCAAATTGAGAATTTCTAGGATGAATCACAGCAGTGGTCTAAATTGCCCTAAACAAAAACTAGAGCTGTAGCATTCCAGACACCTTGTAAGCAAGATCACTAAAAAGTATGTTTCTCCTTGAGTCACAGCCCTCATTTGCAGTTTTTTAAGTATTTTAATTAAAAGTCCCCTCTGTGTAAGCCATGTTGCTTCATCATAACTCTAAGACTGCAGTAAAAGCAAAAGGATACATTTATTTATCAATATATATCAAATTAACAAATATTTTTAGACTGTTGCATGTATTCTGGTGGCAAAAATTTTTTTTTTTTTTTTGTCTTTCTGGGAAAAGCACAGAAGTTCACAAAAATTAACATAAACAAATGTCAAGAGATGAAAGAGTAAATGAAAACAATGAATCAGTATGACCACTGAACCGCACTCTCATGCATGAAACAATAAAACATCTCCACCCTGGAACACAAAAAACAACTGGAATCATCAGGAAATTTAATGGCATGTAGGTATCCAGAGAAAATAATGGTTCTGTTACAGCTACAACCTTCTCTCTCCACCTGTGATTTAGTGGCCTTAAAATACCAAAATAGACTCATTACAATTGTAGGTCCCATCAAGGAAATAGCTTGCCAAATCAAAAATGAAATGCAAATACTCTTTAGGTAATGTCATTTCTCAAGTGTGTGTTACAAGGGATAGAAAAAATTATTTCTCTGTCTTCTGTGCATCATAGTGATCTCCATAAATCCTGCAGAAATTCAGGCTCTGGATCTCCAAACAGATATACTCCATTTTAAACTTTTGAGTAGTCATTTTAGCTTTGCTGGAATTACCTGTTCACCAGAAGTCAAACACTATTATCAGCATTTCTAAGATTAGAATAAAGTTTCCAAAGCTCATTAAAAGCATTTGTCGAAGCAGCAGGCTGCTGACTAGGATTCTGCCAGATACTAGGAATGAAAGTGAGATGAAGGCCACAATGTCATCTTAAGGAGTACTCCACAGGCACTGAAAGTTTCAGAAATGCTTCATATTTTATCTGGACATGCTCCTGGAATAAGAGAATTTGAAGTGCATTTGAGGAATTAAAAATGAGCTAATAAAAAAAATCACAAGAACACAGACAAGTAAGTATCATTACTTTCACTAAGCTCTATTCATCACAAAAAAGATACTAGGTGCATTCTGCCCAGTGGGGGCAGACAGAGTGTTATGCTGGAATCATAAAGTCTGCTTTAAGTAAAATTTTAGTATAACCATTACATTATCGAAAAGACAATTTCTTAAATCGAACACTGCTCATCCCACACTATCACAGTATGTATTTAGATCAGTATTGTTTTGAAGGCCCTAAATCAACACAACAAAACATCATAGGGCCTATAACCCCAGCACAAATAAAGGGAAAGCTTCACTTCGTCCTCTGTGAGAGCAAAAGACAAGTTTGGGAGCTCACCTCTCCCCTGTAGCTGGTAAGAACCATGAGTAATTTCATGTGAGCACATGAAGTTTCAGGATGAAAAGTTTAAAAGTGAGATATGTTTCAGATTTTCCTTGTAGTGTTCCCAAGATATGTATCTAATAAACCCCACAACAATTTCTTTAATGAGATTTTCAGCTTAAAATGGCTGCAGGCCACCCAAAAATCAGATTCACCTCTTGAAAAGAAACATGGAGAAGGGATATTTGTGTAAGACTCCATATCCTATCCTTGAGGCTCAAAACAGTATGTCATTCTGGGACCTGGTTTTCAATTTTGAATGAAAAATATCACCTGAGTGTCAAGCGTAATTAAAAAAGAAAAAAAATCTAAGCAAAAAACCCAGATGTGGTTTTCTACTTCAGAAAGAGAAATCTGTTTGAAAATCATTCATCTACCTGTTGAGTCATTGCCTACTTAAAAATAAGTTATAGTTTTGTGCAAGGAAAACTAAGGTTACACAAGGCTTTCTAGTCAATTTAGCAGTATGCTTTCACAATGTCTCTGTGTAAGTGCATGTATCTTACACAGTTATGTATTTGATATATATTTCTTTCTTTTTAGAAATAGTTCAGATTTTCTGTCTTCATAAATTAGATCCAGCTTCCACCAAGGTAAATTCACACTGAAGCAAGTAGCAATAGTCCACAGGTACAACATTAGGATATATACATGGGAACAGTATGAATGAATTCATTAATTCTCTTCAGTGAATATTAATTTTAAATAATAGTCAAAAAATAAATATTTGCTATTTCTATAGTACATTGGACTGTGGGCTTCAGTAGTAAGAACACAACACATTAGTTAATAAGTGTTTGAATAACCGATTACATTTAAGAATCCATTCAATTAATGAGGTAACAATTATTTCCTGCAAGAGAATTGGCTTTCTACTCCACCAGTGTTTCATCTAGTCATATTTCTAGATTATATTATAGAATTTGTTTCTATTTAACTTTATTTTACATCTTTTCTAATACTTAATTTCAGTGGAGAACTCTGGTACATTCATACTGCTTCTAGAAAACCAATGGAAGCATGTCCACCAGCAGGAAAATTTTACTGTTGTGGTTTCAAATTAAATGTTACACCTCTGTTTGGCATTTAATTGCCAAATTAACTTACTTAGCACCCGACTCCCCAAGAGGAACTGAGCATCCCAAATTTCCAGTAAAGCCATGATAAAACTGACTGGAATGAAACAACTCTCATTTTCATTGATTTCAAATACAAAGTCCTTTCACTGCACCAAGTCCTTATAGGTCACCCCACTCCCCAGGTTTTGCTGAAATACAAGTAATACCTTTTCTTAAAATCATTACTGCTCCTTCCCCTGTGCATGTGCATATCTCAGAAGTCAGAATATAGTAATCTTATTTCACATTGCAAATGTTGTGGTAGAAACACAGTCCTGTTTTGAGAAATCTGACAAATTAAATGGCATTTCCTGTTTGAAAGAGGAGAGCAACAGAATTTTTCAGGAACGTGCAATGCTCACTCAAGTGAGGCAATTGCTTTCATGGCACAGCACTGTGAGCCAAATATATGGGCTATCTCTAGTCTACAGTTCAGAATGCAAGAAAAGGTATTGCCTGCACTCAAAATACTACAAATGTGTTCATGCGGACATTCAAATAAATATCACCAGTTTCACAAACTAATTCAGTCCTCCCAGAAGAATCTCATTTGCTGCCATAATAGAAACATCCAGGGAGCCAAAATCTTGTGTGGTCAAGCAATTTCCAGTGCTGTTGCAGCTGATGCCTATGAAGGTTCAGGTAACACCATCCTTTGGTTGAATCCTAAACTGAATACTTGCTTTATCTATTTACCAGGAGGTAGGAATTCCACATTCCAGAAGATCTTTACATACACATCTAATGTAAGGTATAAAGTGTACTATTGCAAAGCTGTGATTAGATTCCTTCCCTGTCAGTTCCTTCTACTCTGTGGCTTTGCAAAGATCAGGGGAGCAGACAAATAGGCAGTAAATCCAGTCTACTAACTTTAAACAGAAATGGTCATTTATGTATGACAAAAAGCCCTAAAGAACTCAAATATGGTTATCAAAATTTGGATTTCTGCATATAAATAGCCACATCTGAAGGGGGGCTATAGGGATGCTGTGGAGGGACTCTTCATTAGGGACTGTAGTGACAGGACAAGAGGTCGCAGGTTCAAACTTAAACAGGAGAGGTTTAGATTGGATATAAGGAAGAAATTCTTTCCTGTTAGGGTGGTGAGGCACTGGAATGGGTTGCCCAGGGAAGTTGTGAATGCTCCATCCCTGGCGGTGTTCAAGGCCAGGTTGGATGAAGCCTTGGGTGGCATGGTTTAGTGTGAGGTGTCCCTGCTTATGGCAGGGGTGTTGGAACTAGATGATCTTAAGGTCTTTTCCAACCCTAACTATTCTATGATTCTATCATTCTCTGATGTGCGCTCGCAGCCCAGAAAGCCAATCGTATCTTGGGCTGCATCAAAAGGAGCGTGACCAGCAGGTCGAAGGAGGTGATCCTGCCCCTCTACTCTGCTCTCGTGAGACCTCACCTGGAGTATTGTGTGCAGTTCTGGTGTCCTCAACATCAAAAGGACATGGAGCTGTTGGAACAAGTGCAGAGGAGGGCCACGAGGATGATCAGGGGAGCATCTCCCNCCTCACCTGGAGTATTGTGTGCAGTTCTGGTGTCCTCAACATCAAAAGGACATGGAGCTGTTGGAACAAGTGCAGAGGAGGGCCACGAGGATGATCAGGGGACTGGAGCATCTCCCATATGAAGACAGGCTGAGAGAGTTGGGGCTGTTCTGCCTGGGGAAGAGAAAGCTGCGTGGAGACCTCCTAGCAGCCTTCCAGTATCTGAAGGGGGCCTGTAGGGATGCTGCGGAGGGACTCTTCATTAGGGACTGTAGTGACAGGACAAGGGGTAACGGGTTCAAACTTAAACAGGAGAGGTTTAGATTGGATAGAAGGAAGAAATTCTTTCCTGTTAGTGTGGTGAGGCAGGAATGGTTGCCCAAGGAGGTTGTGAGTGCTCCATCCCTGTCAGTGTTCAAGGCCAGGTTCGACAAATCCTTGGGTGGCATGGTTTAGTGTGAGGTGTCCCTGCTTATGGCAGGGGAGTTGGAACTAGATGATCTTAAGGTCCTTTCCAACCCTAACTATTCTATGATTTTATGATTCTAAAATTTGGATTTCTGCATATAAATAGCCACATCATTCTCTGATGTTTAGATCAAGATAAATTTTCTTACATGGCACTCCATAAATAAGAAAATCATCAGTTAGCTGTNCCCTAACTATTCTATGATTTTATGATTCTAAAATTTGGATTTCTGCATATAAATAGCCACATCATTCTCTGATGTTTAGATCAAGATAAATTTTCTTACATGGCACTCCATAAATAAGAATCACTGCCTGCCAAGAATGCCCTCACAGTGCCAGATGTCCAGACTCTCTGCTTATTTACAGTCTTCAACAAATAGAGATCATTATATGAACATTAAGCCAGTACTGTATTTGAACCAACTTCAAAAAAAAATGCAAATTTATAGATTCCATTTAGTAACTTTGATTAAAGGATTTCAGATGTTTTCTCCTGATATCTTAATTTTTTAATCATGAAATCTCATAGCCATATTCAGATCATGTCACAGTAAATTCAAGTATTCATCTGTAACACCATATGTTTAAAATAAAGCCAAATAAAAATTGAAATGGTAATTTTGTAAAGTAAATAAATATTGTGGAATAATTCCACAAAAAAAAATTTGCAATTGTATATATGTTGGTAATGTTGGTAACTAGTACTGAATCTTGATCACTCTAGCTATATAATCCCCTTCCTGAGGAGGATGCTGAGGTTACTGCACTTCATGTGCTTTTCTGGTTTTCTTTTGACTTGGCCTGTGCTCAGTGCATAGGATTCAACTGAAAAAATGTAGTGTCTAATGTAAGTATAACTCAGCATCTGAGATAAAATTATAGATTTTCTGTATAGTAATGGACATAAATGGGTCTTTTAGGATACATATCACCTCAATCTAAAGCAGAGATCTAAAACAGGCCAGACAAACTGTGTCCAAAAAAGTCTGTTTCTTGCCATTTACAGACATTACGGAGAATCCAGGGTAACTAACACAGACACAGATGTCAATACCACAGAAGTCCATCTCACATGAGATGAATCCCCTGTAAAATATTTAAATCTGCTTGCACTTAAGCTCAAAGGAACTTCAGAATTGCACTCTTCCTGTAGAAATATCAAAGTCCAGTAGAATAATTGTCCCTGGAACATCCCTGGCAACAAAGGATTCCACTAACAGAGTTGTTCACTTGCATGCACAGTAGGTATCAAGCAAAGACTGACCTTTCCCATTCATCAGAACCTTCTCAGTTCTAGTTTTCATATGAAGTAGCTATACCCTGCCCTATACCTGGCATCTCTTACCAGGAGTTTCAAATATTAAGTAGACTGTGTTGGCAAACATCTGGAAATCTTGTAGATCACCATCTGCAGCAGCAGTGCAAGCAAATTACTGTAAAAATTACTATCAATCACAAAACCAGTAAAATTATGTCAGCAGAAAGCAAAAGTTAAAGCCTTCCGCCTGTAGTATGACAGAAATACATGTGCCTTGACAAGCCGGTTTTTAGAATTCTTTTTTGAATATCTGGGTTTTTTCTAAGGTAAAGCATCCAAGTGCCCAGGCAACAGATGTTATGCACAAAATGCTATGCAATATGGCGAATGGTGTTTCTGTAAGTAAAGGAACATGCATTCTTATACAGGAATTAAATAAAATCTAAACTAAGAATGAGTGTGTAAGTTTATGAATAAGTGAAAGTACACAAAGTAAGGCAAATGTAAACTTATCTTGTGTTATATGAATCATTCTTGACATATGACTATAACGGCAGCCTTCATTAGAAAGGGGAACAGAAAAAACTTCTAAGAAATGAAGTAGGAATGCTTCCTAACGTTCAGTGGTTTGGCATTCTTTGTTAAGAAGGTGAACGAAGCATAAACAGAGCTTGCATGCATTTCATGAGTCACTTCAGAAATTTAAAGTTTTACGTATGAAGCTATGTCACCTAGAAAAGCGGATATGATATGTATGTGATGGGCATGAAAATACCAAATACATTTCTTGTTGATACTTGTGTGCTCTGCTTTATAAATGCTCATCTCTCAAAGGATGAAATATCAGAGAAACAGGTAATATCTGATACCTGAAGGTTCTCATTTTATGCTAGAGTGTAGATACATCCTAAAGAAAAGAAGTTGTCATTGGAGCTTTAGGAACTCGGGAAATAACGGTTTGTGTGTATGGTATAACTATGTGTGTCTTCTTGGATCATAGATTAATTTACAGATCTACTGATCCTCCAGCTGTTGTTGCCTTGTCTTTCCGAATATCATTCATAGATACATCTAGTATTCTGAGAAGTGACCATATGGCACACAGTCACCTGGTGGCCTACTGAAAACACTGCCCTGAACTGATGCAAAGGATGTAGCCATATGCATGTATACACTTACATTGATCTCGTTCATACCTCCAACAGCAGATTGAGATACATCTTTATCATGAAATTCCTAGAAGGAACGGACCGTTATTTGTAACCAGCTTCCTCATCCCAATAAACTTGAAGGGGTTGAGGAGATTTACAGGTACTGGTCTGTCTCATCTCCTCCACCTAGATCATCTCTTTTCACCTCCTCAGCACTGCTTTGTCAGCAAACTTTCTAGCCAGGTGGGTCCTCTTGTGCACACTGAAAAAAAATGGAAAAATATGACCTGCTTTTCCAACTTGTCAGATAAATTTGCTTTAATTCTTTTGCCTATGACATGAAAGTACCATTCCAAAACAATTTCTTTTTTTTTTTTTTTTTTTTTTTTAAACTCTG
>NDXB01015263.1:83759-95002 GCA_002631895.1 Agapornis roseicollis | reverse complement strand
AAAAAAAAAAAACCTTTCAAAAAAATTTTTTTTTTTTTTTTTTTTTTTTTTGGAACACTGGAAGCATGGCTGATTATTCATAGCAACTTATTTCTTTGTGAGCACTGAATATGCAGCAACACAGCTGTTTGATATTTTAAATTATTAGAAGGGAATATTTCCCTCTTAAATTTCGCTTTGTACTTAGTTGTCAGCTACTGCATAGGGCTCAAGTCACAGAAGGAAGTCTTTTAAATGACACCAAATCTTCCTTGTTCTACTCTGCCAACCGTTCCTCCTGCAGGATAGAGTGCAAGGAAAGGGAGGACAAACTGAAAGAATGAAGTTGTGCAGTGGTTGTTTTGCTGAATGCAGCACTGTGGTGTTGGGATATTGGATGCTTTTCTTAGCAAATTCAGATTCCAGAATTCCACAGTAACATCATGCTTCCAGTTTTCACCCAGGGAAGCTTGCAAAACCTCACAGCTGCACACAAACACACTAAAAACATGATCCTGAAATGCAGAACACATGAAAGAACAGGAAAACCTCTTGTACCACTTCTAAATCAATGCACTGGTATTTTGCTTCTGACTTCAGGTCTTTGCGTTTGGAGATATCACATAAAGTTGATAAAGATTCCTGCAATATAGTACAATTTTATGATTATCATGTTGTGGAAACATTTCTATTTCAGAAGACTTTCACTGTATAGCAAGTAGCATTCCCCCTGGTTTCCTGCCACCTCATCTCTCTGCTGTGAGCTCCAAACACTGAAGCTTGCGGCCCCTGAGTGCCACTTCCCCCTACCATTAGGTCTGCCTTAGAACCTAACTGCCCCATTCTACGATCCTTTTAGGACGCCTTAGCAAAAGTCTCCAGCAGCTGTGGAGGGCAGAAGAACCTTGGCTTCAGAAGGTCTTTGCATTTCCTCCTATGCAAAGATGTAGGGACTTTTTCCCAAAGACAGACTTTCTCTGGCTCCTGGGCTTTGCACTTCATAGCAGGGATCTGTCCTGAGGGTACACAACTATCCCAGTGTGCCAGAAACTCCCTGGAATACCTATCCACAGCCTACTAGATGCTGGAAACAGCCCCCAGTTAGTTCAGACTTCCAACTGCATCGTACTTGCTGAATTTCACCTCCAGCTACACTTTGCAGAGGTAAAATCATGTGTGTCCGTGTTAGCCACTCTCAGGTGGATAGCTGTAAAGTATAACAGATCGTTCACAGAACCAAGACCTACGTGAATCCAGATATATTCTGCTACACTGTGAGACTGTCAGGCAGTTTGTTAGGTACAATGCTACTTCCCTGTTCATGTGTTTGCTGTTGAGTCAGACTCTGGTTTGGGGTATTTTTCTTTGTTTTTCTCCAGTTCCGGAAATGTAGGAGGAAGAGATAGTCCAGATCCTACAGTTAACAGACACAAGTGTAATCTTATTTAACCTAACAACAGGACTGCCATGTGAGGAAGTGCTCCTCACCTGAACAAAACCGCAGGGTATCCACTCCTCAATGCTACCATGTTCTTCAACCTTTTTTTCAACTCAGGACTGTGTTGCTTTCTTTTAAATTAGTTGGATATATTCCTTCATTCCTCCCTCTAACAGAGAAGAAATCAGTTGAGGCTGTAACTCAAAGTAAAACTGTTGGCCCTACTAAAGGCCATAGACTCTCCTTTGAAGGCTGTGTTATATGTGACTTAATAACATGATTTTTAGGCACATAGTTACTAGTTAGTTTCTCAAGACAACCTGATGCTGGTAACACATGTTGACAGACCCTTGAGGCTTCATTATTCTAATTCATTGCCACTTTCAACAAGTTATGAGTAGGATCCCTAGGGCTCCTTGTGGCACTGAAACACCCTCATATATACACTTCCCTGCAGCCCCTAGCTTTCAGGATGTCAACCTGAAAAGTGGAAGATTCTATTTTTTCTTTTTTCTGAAAAGCTAAATAGAAGTACAGTTATAGTGACATTGGTTTCAGTGATATTGGTTACAGTGATATTGGTTGCAGCGAGATCTTCTGTTCCCAATGAGATCCTGCTCTCAGCTACAACTTAGTTTTGTCTGACACTGTCCTGCCTAAAGTCCTTTCTCAGAGGTGTGTTACATCACTGAAACCAGCCCTTTGCCTTGTTTTATTGATGTGTTGCTCTTGTTTTACTTACCTATTCATACATTTCTTGAATTAGAATGCTTATAATTAATGAGAAATTTTAATTGCTGTTATTCAGTAAATTACTTATGCATTAAATTATTAGGTGATACCACTGCTGCTGTTATTAATAAACCTTATTGACATTTATTAATAAACATTACTAACATTTAAAAAGAAAACGCAATTGTGTAATCATGTTTACAATTTGTTTATCAGATTTATATTTATGAAGTTATTCATAAATAACCTCATAAATATTTTCCTAGGAAAATAAGTATTTTCCTAGGAATACAAGAGCATAGAAGAGACTTCCAAACATGTAATTTTTCATTCAACATCTCTCTCTCCATGACATAAAGCTACTTGTTACCAATCTTTTGGGTTTTTTTAATCCCATGTCTCTGTAGAAACAGCCAGTGTTGTCATTAAGGGGATTCTGTGAGGGAAATATTCATCACTGAAAAAAGCACAAAATCCCATGTACTTTACAGAAAGGAAGATCATTGATTGAAGAATGACTTCTTCAGAAATTTCTGAACTAACTTGTGCATCGCTTGCAAAAATTCCCCACCCACATTATTCTCTTTGAAGCACCCTCTCACAGAGCTACCTCTTCCATTTCTTGCCATAAAACTGTCAGCTGGGTGTTTCATGTTGTGATACAGCTCTCTAGGTTACAGGAAATCGACCTAAGCAGTTTTCCTGTGAGTATAAAAGAAGTAGATGAAATCCATTAACCCTTTCAATTCATGATATATTTACACACTTGTAGCCTTGAAGGTCTTAGAACAAATAAAAACAGTCTCAATGGGAAATAGCAATAGTTGCAGGGAGAGT
Organism: Agapornis roseicollis; assembly: GCA_002631895.1. Lineage (NCBI taxonomy): Eukaryota > Metazoa > Chordata > Aves > Psittaciformes > Psittacidae > Agapornis > Agapornis roseicollis. The sequence continues at coordinate 92,016 of NDXB01015263.1, read as the reverse complement.
GTTAGGTTTTTTTTCTTTAAGAGACTTTTTCCTATTCATTGGCTAATTATTTTTATTTATCCACAAACAGGTACTGGTGGGTGTTTTCATGAATGGCCCTGCTTTATAACACTGCTCTTCCTAACAACCCCATAATATTTTTTTCATGCTAAACGTTAGCGTACTCTCTCATCCTAGAAAATAAACATCCCTTTTGTTCTTGATTTGACAGCCCAGTATGGTACTGAAACAGACCTGTGCCATGAGCTCAGACACAGCTCTAAATTTTCAATGTGTGATAGATATTTCTGATTTAGTTCTTGCTGAAACCTCCCATTGGATTACTAGAGGTGTGCAGACTGAGTAGGAAAGACTATAAATTTCCCTAGACATCCAGAAAAAAAGAAAGTCTGGAACTGTATTAAAGATATCTTGTGGAATTCTTAATAATCCATAAGGTTCTGAAGATGATGTTTTATCAGAACACCCACTCACTGAAAGCATCCTAATATTTTACATGAATAAAACTTTGCAATCTAATCTGGAGAAGACAGCACAGAGGCCTTTAGCTCAAACCACAAAAGATAAGCATGGATCTTAAACACAGGATTCCAAATTCCATTAACTCCATCTAGCAGAATTTTTTGTCTACTAAACTATTAGTAGATTATCTGTATTCTTCTCAAAAAAAATCCTTTATCTGTACTATATTCTACAGAGAACTGAACACTGTTGTCAGAATCACTGAATAATATCAGGCTGGAAGGAACTTCACGCTATGAGACTACCTTATCTCACTGCATTTGACTATACTGCAAAGCCACCGAACAAAATCACAGAACAGGTACACAGATGCAGCTCACAAAGCAGCAGCATGAGAACCAACTTCAAAAGCAAAATAGGTCATATTTCAGGGAACGGATTTTTGACCTTCAAATGGCTCTCACAAATAGCTGCAGATAGCCCCCAATTCAGATTAAATACTGCCAACTCTTCTCCTCGGAGGAAACATGAGGCTTGTCTAGCCTTTTTTTTGCTTTGTATCCATTCTTACATTCTCACAAATGCTGAACTGCAGCCTCTTGCTGTTCTGCTTCCCACTTTCTTGCTGAGGATATAGTCCCACATATCTTTGGTGTATCATTGTAATTCTTCACTAAGTTCAAGCAGTTAATGGACACTGTTGAAGTCAGCTGTCCCTTTGTTCAATCTCACATCTGAAACTATTTATCTTGGGAAAGGCAGAAATAAGAGATAACACAATTTCTTTCACAGCATCAACCTGGCTTATGTAAAAAACAAACAAACAAACAAACAAACGATTGTTTATCACCCTCAGAGATACAGTAAAGATTCTGAAATAATAAATTCCTCAGGCTGGCAGTTTGCTTCAGCCTAAGTGATCAATAATCCGTAAGAATGTTCTTCTAATTCCCAAAAATGTAATTCTGATTTTTTCAGGAAGAAAAAAGAACTGAAGGATTTGATAGCGGGTCTGCACTCAGGGGCATTTATGTGATCTACACTTTTTTCTGTGTAGCTTATATAAAGATCATACAAGTACTACCTTGGCTATTCAGGGTTCTTACAATAAGGAATACAGTAGTCTTCAAATACCACCTAAGGAAAGCATATCGCATATAATCTGCAGGTTAGAAGGAGGTTCCACAACACTGAAGGCAGTCAGCTTTCTGCACAGCTCCTGTTTCTTTTCCCCTTCTCTGTGAAAGTGACAAGTGCAATAGCTGGGTTAGTATGGGAGAAAAAAATCTCTTCTAGTTTTAGGTCTAAGCTTATTGCTGACTCCCAACTAACACCCCTATGGGATGTTTTAGCTTAGTAAGGAACCTCAACAACTTGTGAACATCGTTTCTCCAAGCAGGAAACATGTTAGTTCCTTCAGCCCACACCTACGAAGACTGAGGGGAGAAAAACAGAAACATAAAACTGTCCTTCATAAGATTACACATGTATTCATGTCTCAGCTTAAACATTAACTAAACACACTTTTGTGGCAATTAACTTACTCAGCCATATTTTCAATGGCTACTTTTTGCTAATGTAATTGCAGACTGCATTATGCAGCTGAACAGGAAAGCTCCAAGAAGTTCTCAATAAGCTGGGAGGAAATATACACAGATGCGATTTTTCTGAACTCTGCTATAAAAGCATCTTTTATTATTTTATTATTTAGAAAATGCCCCCTTCCACCCAAAAAAAAAAATTTCTATATTATACTTTGATGTCTGGATACAACTCAAAGCATTTAGAGATTACACATAGTATTTTGGCATTATTGAACATATTTCAAATTAAACCTGAGTTCTATTCAGTCATACTCTGACCTAGGCAGGATGCATTAAAATGTTTATTTTACAAACATAACATTCTGTAAGATAATCTCAAAAGCAGCTCACAATAATATCAATTTCCTTTTTGCATTAGTCTTCTTTACTAGTTCTAGTTTTTATTGTTTTCGTTAAAGAAGTAGAAGGAACTTGTTTTCCCTTGAATGAAGCTTTTAAAGCAGCTTTCTCCATCATTGCTGCCTTCTGTCAAGGACTTTGAACACAGGGTCTCTGGAATTCATGTTCAAAGCCTGATCTCCAGCTTTTTCACTGAAAAAGACTCCAAGCCGCACTCAAATATCTGTGCAGCCTACTGAGAAATCCTTCTGGATTTCTCACTGGCAGTTTTAACATGAATTGAGGAGGACCGCAATAATCTCATCTGCTTTTCCTGAGCCTGCCCAGCTCCTAGGGTAGCAGCTCTAGCACTACTTCCTCAGACAAGGCTACAAGTTCCACAGGAAAGTAAATCCCCCAAAACATCTTGCTTCCATGGCATCTCTAGAAAGCAACATCTCCATTGCATGGATAAGAGAGACTGTAAAGAAAGAGAAGGCGCTGTTCATCAGGACTTAATGCTGCATCTAGGATTTATTATGACCTTTGATTCAGAAAAGGAAGATAGATCTGAGTAACCACGTTCTGGCTTCTCTGTGACTCACCAGGAGGTTTTCACTATCACAGAAGTGATATGCACTTAAAGAGTGGGCAGAATTTTGGTGCCACAAAACAAAACTGTTTTCCTGTAAAAGCATCTCAGTTGTCGCTAAGACCCTGGACTGCACAAGTTGAAGTGCCAGAGGCTGCTGCAAAGGGAAAGAGGAGAACAGGGAGAGAAGGTCTGAAAAAGTTTGAAACATCCATCCCAAATTACATTTTACACACTTCACTAGGCAGTGTAACAAGAACTCATAAAACATACAGGATAATTTTTGGTTAATTGAAATGTTACCTTTTAAAGAACTTTCGTTCAAAAATATCTTGTCTAATCAGTGTCACAGTGTTCATAAAATATTAAAACTGTACTGAAAATATTTTTTTTTATTTTCCGTATATTTCAGTTTTAATTGCAAAGCCTAATTTTAGCAATTTGGGAATTTTCAGCTAAAATAAAAAATGCATTAAAAAATACAACAATTTATTTCAGAAAGAAAAAGTTGAGACTGTAAAGTCTGAAGAAAACTGCAGTTAACGTAAAGATAAGTTTGCTGCCTCTACATTATGACCTTTTTCAATTACCTATATTTTAAACCCTGCAGGTACTCACAAACAAGCTGTATTTGAAGATGGTACTTCTGTCACTAAGTTCTGTCATTAAATAGTTTTTAATTAAACATGACTTTTCCACCTTTTTCATTGTTTATTTTCTAATGGAACTCAAAATGTGATCTGCCTCTCTCTCTGATAGATGCCATTAGGATCCTTAACCATTATCACAAGTGAAAATAGTATTGAGTGTTTTGGGTCTGACCAGTGTTATATTAAGCTCAAACTCTCCTTCATTTCCACCATTTTTGGATCAGTCTATTGCTTGTATGAATGTGTTGCCCTCTGTTGGTCAGGCATATCTCACAGAGCATCACAGACAACAGGAAACCTAACCATCTTTACCACATCAGTTAGGAAATTTATGTTTCTATGTACGTTGAACAACTAGAAAGACTCCAGGAATTTAAAAATATATGCATGCTTTTAGAGGCTTATTTTTTTAAACTGACCCTAAAGGTCCTTTTTTTGTCATTCTTTCAAAGCATCACTGCTTTGCATTTCTTGGTGTAGCTACTAAAATCATATTCACACACTTTAAAATACAAAAGGTGTTTATGCTTGTCCAAAGAAATTATGCTGTGGTTCTGTGCCATAATTGAGTGTAGAACCACAGTGATAATCACTGTAAGGTGCAAAAAACATGAGTTTAGGGAGAGAAATACAGAGGAGTAGGAATAAAGCATGGGGCAGCCTCAGCAGCACTCTGGACCATAATGACATGAGGCCACTTCACAGCTTCAAATGGCATTTGAAGCTAATTGCTTGCCAGCTTTCAAACATAAATGCACACATAACCCTAATCAGGCTAGTCCAAACTGGCATCAATGCCTAATTGACAGCTTTCTTGCCAAATTACCCGTGTATATTGTTCTTAGAAACATTAGGATTTTATTTGCTCTTTAACTTAAAATTGTCTATTGATGGATGTATTAATTGGTCTTTTCATGAATTTAATGTAATCCCTTAATAATCCCTTAATAACCAGGTCATTTTGTGAGTAGCAAAATGAACAAAATTTGGTTACCCATGGATTTGTAATTGAGTTCCCATGTAGACTCTTTAATATTTAACAAGTTGAACTCCAATTACTGTCTTTTCCACAAATCGGAATTTTTAAAAGATCTTTCCTAATTTGTTCACGTTTTCACAAAAACAATAGCAGCTTCATATCCTTGAGATATCCCTCTGTCACTGTCAATTCAAATTAACCCCTGATTTCAAGCCATTAGAGAGGAGACCAAGAGATACACACACAGACATAGACACACCAAGTGTGATTCCACAAGTCTCACCTAGGAATAGAGGTTTCCAATTCATACTGAAATCAAGTAAAAATGCAAGTTAAAAGAAGTATTTGAGGTAAAAATTAAGATGTTTGTGTGGTCGTATAATCAGGCTGGAGACAATCACAGGGTCTAATCTCACTGAGCTAGAGCCTCCCTCTTCTTCCCGACAAAAGCTGGCCCCAAGCTGGCCCCATCAAGTACCAAGCAAAAGAAGACATGCAGGGGAGAGGACCAAGTAGCTCAATGATTTTCCTTTTCCTGGGTAAGGACCCAAGGAAAATCCAGTCTCCTTCCAACCCACAGACATAGGAAGAAAACAGAAGGGTGGCTGACATAATCCACCTACCCATCCAGGTGCATGAGTATTAGAGTACAGCCAGGCTTACTGCCTCCTTCTCTCCCCACAGCATGGGCGATAGCAATATCCCCAGAGCAGGGGACCTTGAAGATAAAAACTAATTGCATTTGTCAGAGCTGCTTCACCTCAGATGAGAGGTGTCAGAGAAACACCACTACTCTAGCCACAGCTTCAGACTTTATAAACCGCAGGAGCCAAAATCTATCATATTGTTAATGAGATGTGAGCACCAGATGTAGTCGTGTAAGTGCAGATCTGTGGACAAGCACACAAAACTTACATGGATTCTGCAGGGAAAATGAAAATGTGTCCAATTGCACACCTACACCACAGAGAACAGTGAGTGTAGGATGCAATTTGGTAGATTTTTCTTTATTTCCCTATATTTGGGTGGTTGGTACACAGAAGCATTGCCTTTCAGCCATCTCAATGAGTTCTGGAATTCAAATACTTATATAAAATATCCAAACCATGAGGCAAAAGAAATTCTGCTATTTGTAGTGAAAATGTAGAATTTTGAGAGCATACAACCCTCAGTGTCTGAGGAAAATCAGGAGGTAGAAGCCACACCTTTCCTTGCTGGAAATTCACATAAACTGGATTTTTCTGGGAATATGTTCAGAACCTAAGAGCTGTATAAATTTATAACTCCTGTACATTTAGGTCAACCTGGTTTTCCAGTCATCTGCAGTGGTCTTTCAAGAGTGTTAAAAATGCCATATAATTTTAACAACAGGCTTCCACAATCCACTGTTTTACAGTCTCCCATGTACACCCTAATTTGGCTAGAACTTGTCCCTGGTTTTAGATGTTTGCAACTGTTCCAGCTACAGTTGTCAGGTGTCTCCTCACATTTCCTGAGAAGAGAATTTTATCCATCTCTCATTATTTGGGGTGTTTCTCCTTTCTGCCTGGATCTGCCAACGTTAATTAAAATACCATGAAGTCCATGCAGCACAGCTCTGGATGAAAAAGTAATAGAGGGAAAAGTAGGAACAGCAGTAATCAGCTCACCACAAGTGAACTCCCTCTCCAGTTACATCTCTGAAGATATTGGCATGAACTCTCTTGTATGACATACCTGTAACTAAAGTGTACCGCCACTACTAAACAATCGTTTGCATTTATTATTATTACTCAATTCAAAGGCTGATGCCAAACTGTCTGAGGGAAGGAAAGTACATGGTGTATTTTTAAAAACTCCTCCGTTTGATTGGAGTTTTCTGTTTTCCTTCAGTGTTCTCTTTTTTTATCCTTTTTATTTTTCTTTTTCTTTTCTTTTTTTGAAGCTCTGTTCTCAGAAAAAGAAAGCAGGGGATTTACTAAAGGCACAACAAGTCGGTTAGTTATGAGTCACCTTCATGACTTATAAAGGGTCTCAAGTTGTTTGGAGCGGGCTTTCTTCACCTAACTTGTGCTGCAAGGACATCAGGCAACCAGCCGGACCAACCATTCTGTGGCGACTGCTCCTGCCTCAGTTACCTTTTCTCACCTTTGCTTGCCTTATTTCTTTCTCTCTCACTCTCTCTCTTTAGAAGAAAAAAAAAGCAAACAACAAAAAAAGCAGCCGGAGCTCAGTGATCATGGTTAACCTGTGAGATGGAACAGAGGGAGTCTGTGGCCTTCTTGCTGCACTGGTTTTGCTTCATCTCTGTGTAAAGAAACTGCCTCGCAGCAGGTAGGTTTTTCAGTTTGGGTCTTTGGCTTTTTCGTTTATTTGTGTGTGTGCTTTTTTTCTGAATGAGAAGCTCGTATGTCACAGGCCAAGGGAAGGGGCCCTAGGGCAGGGTTCAGAAGCCTCAGGACTCAGAAAGGCTGTAAACTTCAAACTCTTCTGCACACATGCAGAAACACTCAGGCAGGCATCCCAGTGGAAATATGCCTTCAGTCATCCAGAATCACACATGGATAACCAGCCTCGAGTGAATACAAACCCAATCCCTTTGCCGTCTGCTCTGGTGGGACAGTATGTGCGAGAGGTATCTGCAGCCAGCAAAGAGGACATTGGAGATACATGCTGCTTTTTAGCTTCCACAACCCCTCTGTCTTTTGTTTTGAGATAAATAGTTTAGACCACATAATATGGAATATAATTGCTACAGTGTTTCAGTTATATATTTAGAAGAGATTTAGGACAAATCTGCAGTTATTCTCTTGCCCAGAGCTTGCCAAAGGCATTTTGAGGCAGAGAAAAGTAACTGTACAAACCAGTTAGAATCATCTAATTTGGGCCATACAGGTAGTTTTGGACATGGTACCCATTAGGCTTGCATCATATAGCTATGGTTTGTTTCAATTACTTTAAAAGTGAAGATGTTTAAAATGCCCAAATAAAAGCTTCATAAAGCTTTCTTGAAATGCACATCCAAACTGACAAAACAGGAGCTCCATGCTCAGCATTAAGACCTTTCTGGTGAAAACTCTAAGGTTTAATTTGGTCATAAAATATTTGTTCTGAACTCAGACTTGGCAGCCAAACCCTGAGATTAATTTTTTCTTTTATTAGTTTTCTAATATGGCAATATTTAATTTACAAAGGAAAAAGAAAAATAGCTGAAATATAGTATTAAAGAAAAAATCCAGCTACTTGATCCATAAAGTTAAAGATACATAGAGGTACATTGTTTTCTGAGGGAAGTGTTCAGCAGAGAAAAGCCACTTCAACCCACATGTACATTTTTGGAGCCCTTCCAGTACCTTCTGTAGGAGACCTGAATTCCATATTTTTCTAAGTGTTTTAAAAATAATAGCTTTTCTTTTTGAGAAACTAGAGTAGAAAAGAGGACTTTAAATCCTCCTGAAAATGTAAATACGGCACCAGAAAATGGATGTCTGCTGTACTGTTTATGTGTAACAGCCTTTTGTAGGCGATTAAATGAGTTATAGAGGTACTCCAATCCTAATTCTCTTTCAGTCAAAATTAGATTTCTGCTATTGAAGAGTAAAAACATCTCTGAAACTGGTACATATTATTTTGGTCTTATTTTCTGTTAAAAAAAAAAAAAAAAAAAAAAAAA
>NDXB01015263.1:53366-80110 GCA_002631895.1 Agapornis roseicollis | reverse complement strand
TTTTTTTTTTTTTTTTTTTTTTTCTTATTTATTTTAGGTATATCAAGGGAAAAAAACAGTGGTTCTGTTCTTTACGTCTTACACTCCAGACTCTGGAGTTCTTCTGTAGGCTGTATGTTGTTAATGCTAATCGTGATAGGGGTTTTTACCTCTGACTGACTCCTACATATTAGCATTAACACTGTATCATGCCTCCTACCAGAATTCACATGGAACGAACTGCTGCTGTGGGAGGAGAGCAAAAATCATGAATCAGTCAGTGCTATGCTGGGAAAACGTCCGTTCTACATGTAAAAAGATGAGTTGTTCTGCATACAGACATGCTTTCCAGAATGTTTGTTAGGTTTAGAGTCACTGGAAAAAGCAGAGAGAGAAGCAGCATTGTGTATCCGTAGGCCCTCACTAGGATGTAGAATGTGTAACATTTTGAATGTAACAACCTGGTTTTTATCTTGGTTTATTGCTTTTCAGCTCTTCTGGCTTTACTTCCCACACAAATACTGCATTTCTTCATTTTATTTAGGAAAGAAAAATTATGAATTAAACTCTCTGCATGTGTAACTGTGCATTCCATTCACTTCTACAGAATTTTATTATATGTAAGAGAAAATCTTATAGAAAAGGTTTCTCTGAGATTTTATTGTCAGTTCATTAGGAGAAATGGGTCAAGGTATCACTGGGAGAAAATCAAATTATATTTGTTTTCCTTTAGGATTACCAGTGCATTCTAAACTTTTCAAAGTCATCTCAGAAAATTCCAGAGAAATGGGAATGTATTTATATATCTTGTGGAAGGTACACAGATACTGCGTACTCACAGTTACAAAACCTGAGTTACAGAGCCAGTCTTTAAAACTCTCTATCTTAGACTCTAATTAAATTTGCTTAATGAATAGTTTATTATGAAACATTAATTTGATGGGGAAGCAGAAGGTGAAACAAAAAACCTCAAAGTACTCACCATTAATTTAGAAATAAGGTTAATGTCTGTGCTGTATCAATACATATACCCTTTTCTGCTCGCAGTGTTTTGACTGTGGACCCCCGGCATGAGGCATGATTACAGAGTACCTCAAGACTGCAGGCACTTATGAATCAATGGTCTCACATATATAAAAGTCTCACATACAAACAGTCTCACTAAATGTGATTTTTTCCACTCAGACAGAACAGCTGTAGGGTGTAAAATGTTTTCCCAGTCAGGCTGTTAAGCTCAGTTACTCCCCTAGGGATGCATACACCCAGGGGCCATGACCACCAAAAAGCAAAAGCTAGCTTTATCCCTTACAAGGTCAGAGCCATAGCTCTGAGAGTGGTGAGGCACATTTTGCTAAAGAAACGCATATGCCTATTCATTTTGAGGGGTAAGTATCTTTGAAAATGGGGAGGAACTTGTGGCAAAAGAGAGGAGGAGAGTTGATAGAAATTCTCATTTCTTGTGACTAGGGTGAAATAGTTGAAACCATTCACCATTTTAGACAAGGTTTGGTAGCATCAGTTCTCCTACAGAAGCCAAGGCGGTCCCTGAGCAGAGGAGTCCCCAGGTTCACAGGTCACTGCTGTTCATTTTCAATCTGTGTGGTTGCCAGAGAACCAGTGCTTCCCTGACGTGGTTGCAGTGCTCACAGGGCACCCAGCTGCATGACTGACTCAGAATGACTATTTTAAAGCTAAGCTTTCTGTGAAAGGCAGAAATCTGGAAATGCTGTTCAGCTTGTTTCCACATTTAAATTCCCCTGTGGCATGCATAGGTTGAAGCTCAGTAATAAGTGATTACATCTATTATGTCAGTTGTGCTCACAAAATGAAGATGTTACATGATATTTTTGGTTCCTCACTGCATTGAGAAGGCTCGTTTACACTACAGCACCCCAAGCCTGCAACACCAAGAGATCTTTGTTTTCTTCTTCAAAGGTTTTAATTAACATGAGAGCAGTGTATTTGGACTACAGTACTGCCTTCAGTGCTTGTGAATGACACAGTACTGAAACAATGACCAGCTGCGACTTCCTTACTTCACCCCACCTTTCTGTTCCATAGCCTGGACTTCCCTTTTCCATTCTATATAGGCACATGCCAACAGAAGGCATGTTAAGGAAGAAAACTGGTCTTGCCACTTACCATTCTGATTCATATTCATGTTACAAAAAGCAAGCATAAGCTTCCTTACAATTTATCTCTTCAGAATGTAAGTTGGGTAACCCACAAAGTTAAGAATTAGATGGCAAATATAAATACGGTCATTAGCTGATTCACCAGAAAGGCAGGTATATTAAGTCATAGATATTATACTAGTAGATACTAAAAAATAGGTTTTCTTTTTACTCTGAAGGAATGTTAATGCTGTCCATGATTGGGGTTAAATCACAGCATGATAGCATTACCATTTTCAGATGGTTGGTGTCCTTCAAGGAATATCCACTACCAACTCTTCCAATTGAATGCTGCTATAATAATGAGTTCTTGTGTCTGGATTCCTTAAAATAACTAAAAAAATAAATATAGTTGCACTAGAAAGTTCACTGTCTTAAAATATAACAAAATATTATGGTAAGCTGAGTGGCACAGCATTAGGTAAGTTACCAAAAATCAGCGAGAAATAATTTCTTGACAGAGGTTAAAATAGAAAGGTAAACTGATTCCGGCTGTTGTCGTAAAAGGGCTCAACATCTGATGATGATCACGTGTTTTCATCTCTTGCACATGTTTGAAAGGAAGAGTTTCACTTGGTAAGAGAAAAAAATAACTCTCTTGTGACATTTAATTCTTTCTGTTAGGAAAGAAGTCAGACTATGCCATAATTGTCTTTTCTATCTCCAAATTCCATGATAACATGAATTACAGAATATTTGTTTGGAAAAAATATCTCAGTTGGTCAGATACTGTATAAACAAAGGTAGACTGACTCAGCTTAACCTTCCTACTGCTCCTCTTGGGATCAAGACCGTGTAGCTTTAACCTTAGTACAGTTTCCTTTTTGGATAAAACCAATAAATAAGAGGGAAGGCTCAGCATCCTAAGCTCATAGCAAAAATTCTGCTTTCCAGAAAAGTTTCAGCTCTCTTTCAAGCAGGAGGTAGATGGAGGAACAATTTCAATGTGAGAAGCCAGGAGCTACAACCAAGATATGCAACAAGGAAGAAGGCTCCAGTTTCTGCCTTTTCCCCTGTCATCACAGAAAGGTTTGTCTTGGAAGGGACCTTAAAGATCATCCAGTTCCAACCCTCTGCCACAGGCAGGGACACCTACCAGTACACCAGGTTGCTCAAAGCCCCATCCAACCTGGCCTTGAACTCCGCCATATTGGGGCAGCCACAGCTTCTCTGGGCAGATTGTTCTGGTGTCTCACCAACTTCATCATAAAATCTTCCATATTTATTCCCTACCAGAATCCAGCCAGTGTCATCTTCTGCTCATGTGTGTTGGCCTAAATGATCCTACCTTGCCCTCTCCCCATCTGTATTTTACAGTGTGGTGTCTTCTGATAGTCTTCCTTACCTTTAGCTGGCTCTGCATCTCTTTTATTGAATGGATACAGTAAAAACTGCCTCCTTACACCTGAACAGCAATTAAATAAAGAGAAAAAATAGCCAATAGGGGGGAGAGGTAATTGTGCAGTCTCATTTGCCACTCTACCCACCCCTAGTCGTAGTAATTTCTGGGATCTATAGCTTTCAGGATACAGATATAACAGCAGGTACTTTCCAGTCTCTTTTTTAACTGACCTACATTGTCTCTTAGCTACTTCTAATGGAGAAGATTGGGCCAGACCCCATGGTAGGCTGGACAGTGTACACGCATCTAGAATCCACACCCAGACAGAGCTTTGCTACACCTAAGCTCATTTTGGTATTTTATATTGCCTCACAGGTTTAGGTTTGGTACATCACTATAGTTCCAGGCACATGTCAGAGCAGAGCCACAAACAGCCAGCCAGGCTGGTACCACCCTGCAGTTCAAGTTAAGGTTTGGAAATCCTTAAGACAAAGAGAGAAAGGAAGTGTTACTTCAGCTGAGCTCCTCTAACATTCCCTTTGGTAGACAATTTTATTTTATATTTATTTATTTTATATGCCAACAATTAGTGGTAAAGCACAGAAATGGCCCTGAGCTCAGGGACCAATCTCTCCTTCTGCTCTGTGCCCACCATAAATGCCGAGCACTGTTTCCATTTGTTCTGATACTGAACAAATGTTCAGTTGTTTTCTAGTAGTGGCATCACTTCATACAGATTGAGTAGAGACCACCCAAAGTACCTTCGGATCCAAGCCCCACCAAAAAACTACGGATGTTTCCCTCTGCACATGTGGTTCTGAATCTCACTCTGGCAGAACAGGGAATGGAATCTCCATCTCCTACTTACAAAAATGCTGTCACCACTGTATGGGTGGTAAGAAAGAAGTACAAGTTCAACTTCCAAGTGCAACTATTACCCAGTTCTTTTTTAACTGCTACTGTCCTGTGTGAGAACCCTGGCACTTCACAAAGACACCCTCCAGCTCCATCTCTCCTAAGGCAAGACCTGACCTGTGGAGCATACATTAAGAGAAGCTGCGTGAACTCATAGCAGCCTTCCAGTATCTGAAGGGGACCTATAGGGATGCTGCGGAGGGACTCTTCATTAGGGACTGTAGTGACAGGAACAAGGGGTAACGGGCTAAAACTTAAACAGGGGAGGTTTAGATTGGATATAAGGACAAAAGTTCTTTACTGTTAGGGTAGTGAGGCACTGGAATGGGTTGCCCAAGTTGTGAGTGCTCCATCCCTGGCAGTGTTCAAGGCCAGGCTGGACGAAGCCTTGTGTGGCATGGTTTAGTGTGAGGTGTCCCTGCTTATGGCAGGGGGGTTGGGACCAGATGATCTTAAAGTCCTTCCCAACCCTAACTATTCTATGATTCTATGTGAGCTAGCACCAGTTAGCAGAAGTTTGGGCTTCCACCTTCTGTTTCCTAAGCCACTGCTGCCACCTAGCGGCGAGACCTCCCTATGCTCTGCTGTGCATTCCCCTGCCAGAGCCGGACCACTGGGAAGCTCTGCAACATGAAATTCCAGCTAAGGTTAAATGTCCTAAAGGGAAGCAGAGTTCTCACCTTCGTCTTTAGGTGGTGGATTCCAGGATTAATTCCGAACAGGACTCACAAAACACAGAGCAGGCATCAGGAGGCTGTGCGGGTTGGTGATACAACTGGCTTAAGATCCAAAAGAGAGCATCTAGATCAGATCACACTGGCATAATTTTGCTATGGTTTTGCGTTAATCACAGATGGCAAGTACCTCCAAAAAAAACCAAAACACCCCAGCAAATATTATTCCCCAAAACAGAAACCAATTTTGCAGCAGGAAAAGAGCAAAATGTAAGTCAAAGTATACTCTGGAATGTTAAGGATTAGGAGAAACACAAATATTTGACATTCTGTTCGGTGCAAAGATCATTTATTCTTACGGAAATATATAAAATGTGTGTGTACTCTTCACGTAAACTTTGAATCTAGACTCTTATTTAAAAAAATAAGCATCTGATACCATTATAAAGAGTCCTCTGCAACATTAATCAAGGGGAAAAAGAATAAAATCAGGTTTTCGGGTACTCTGAGCTTTCACTGGCTATACATTAACAGTGTTGTGTATATCAGGAAACTAAACCAGAGGTCACAGACTGTTAACATATTGATGGACTTCAAAATTCACTGCATGCCAGTAAATCTACATAGCTAAAGATTGCCCTCAGCGCAGGAACAGATGTAATTTAACACATTCTTTAAGAGGATTTCTGCAATTTCACAAAAAGCTACTTTCACCATTTGCATTTCTTCTGTGCTAGGACACATTCAGCATTTGCTTACTTATTATTTAGTTCAACTAAGGTAAGCAAGATTTCCTTACCTAAATGTATCTTACTGAACTGCTACCCTGTTCTTCCAAAACTAGTGCCAGTTATTAGAAGGCAAGTGATGCAGCTAACAGTAAAACCAGTAATCGGGATAAAATTCATGGAAAGTATTTGTACTTAAAAAAGCAATAAAAATCTCATCTGGCATAATGAGAGCAGCTCTAATGAACTGGAGATGAAAATACAGGATGTTGGAAAACATCACCTAACAGAAAAAACCCTGTGAAATTTAACTGATGTCCCCATATTAAAATATCAAAGAATGAACATGCATAATAAAACCTTACTACACTGGGGATGCAAGTAATGGACTACATTCCGGGTGCTGTTCTGGTAAATTATCTTTAACTGCACTGGTACAGCAGAAAATATTGAACTCAAAGAACTTCTCAGCTTTTGTATTAATAAAGCAATGGCAATTGCATAGTTGTCTACTGAATGGAGTCTTCTGAACTGGAAACACAACAATATCTAATTGCAGTTCTGACAGGAAATCAAAATTAGTAAAATAATAGTATTTTGTAACCCTTTCAGTGCTTTGGAGAGGATGTTTTCTCCTGGTTTTAGATATTATTTGTCTTAACTTCCTATTGCAGTAGGCAAAGAATTCAGTGCAATTCCATCAGGAAGTTGCAGCAAGAAACAAACACATTAGGTCAAAAATGAGAAACAAATACTTCCTTCATGGAAGACCAAACAAGGGGTCTTGAAGTTGTAACAAGATAAAGGGGATGGCCTTTGCAGCTCCCACTTCAACTACCATCTGTAGGTCAAGCTGTACTAACCACAGAGTACAACATTTGGACACATACAACTGCTGTCAAGGTAAGGACAAGGGTAACTTGCAAGATGAGTTATCACAAATAAAGTATCACATATACACACACACCCTCTTTAAAAGAAAACTTTGAAGTGGATTGAAATTTCTGATAACAGCTTTATCCATGATTTAGGTCCAGAGAATTCAAATTAATTACAATTTTTATATACAGCACAAATAAGCCATGTAAAAATACACATTTTACTATGTACATTTAGAGGTTAAAGTTAATTTAAATTGATGCAGTTTTTTCTTCTTCAGTTCCATCTTTTGCCTCACGATGTTCAGCTGCTGCTTCCAAATATTTTTCTTCAGTGACCTGCACACAGAAATTTTGTTCTATTTTTTTAATTATTTAATTCTCCTTGATCCCGGAAATCCTCCCCTAGTACTGTCACATTAACAAGAACAGACAGCCTACAGAGACAATTACTGCCTCCAAAATGAAACCTGAATGACATGCATATTCAAATTAATTTTATGGGAAAATATGACAGGCTAGGCTCTGAACACATCTGTGGCTAACAAGTTTCAGGAGACACGCAGCGCTTCTCTCTCTTACCACACAAATAAGTACAATATTTGATCTGAAGGCTCCAAAACATCTGCTGTTTAATTCTTATGAAGATTTCCAATATCTAAGCATGCTTTGCTAGCAAGTCTCTGATTATATGCGGCTTATGATATTCCATAGTTCCACTTATCTTAAAAACTCAGTCTTCTGCATTTACTTAAGACACTGTAAAGCTTGTCTAGGATAAGTACATTTCAACTTTGAAACACTGGTTGTTTAACAGAAGAATATTTGTACCAAACTTATTTTCAATGTAGATTTTAAACATGAAAAATCCCTCAAACTAGTGCATTTATGCAGTTTACTGAAACAGCATTCCCTTTTATCTCCAGTAACTCCCCCCTAGGTTTACCCAGTGGTATAAGATTTTATGCCTGCATTTACTTGTAAGAAACATGCCTGCATGTGTCCAAACTACTACACTGCACTTCAGCAGTTAGATTTCTTGTGCATCAGATTTTAATTCAGCTGTGAATATTTCCATTCCTAAAGATGTGTTCTTGAATATATTACCCATCCCTAATAATTCAAATTCTCCTTTATCACAGTGTATCTTTATACTTGGTAAACTGTACTTTACCACTAATGAAACTTACCAGCCTCTTTGATCTTTCCAGCAGTTTGTGCCACACAATGTGGTAAGCCTGTATTAAATGTCATTAAATGATGTTAGTGCAGGTAAAACATTAAATAAAATCTTAAAATAGATTCTGACAAATGTACAGAAAAGCTGGCACAAAACCATAACAATCCCTAACTTGGATGTTACAGCTCCTGATTCCAGCATCCAATTTGCCCACATTCCTTTGGAGCATTTGAATAAACGTCTGCTGATCACATCTATTTGTTGTGTGGAATCATTGAGGGGGTGGGTAAAAATGGGAACTAAAATCTTACGATGAGGAAGGGGTCACAGACATGAGGTGAGGAACTCGTGCACATCTGTCCCTTGAAAACTTCCCCAAGTGAGACAACAGCACATGTGCTAGATCACCTGTCCCAGGCATATATGTCAACAGGAATAGGAAGACTCCTGCCTCCACCTATAGTTCTGCAAAGCCTTTGATGGAAACTAATTAGTACTAGGACTTCTTTTGTTATTGTCGTTAGGTTACACTTTGGCATCATGAAAGACCTTGAAATGGTATCCTTTATCAGTAGTCTAAATTCAAACTTCTGCTTTTCCCAAATCTGATTAAGCACTGTCAACAGCCGCAATTTCAGAAGATTAGCATGCATGACTAAGGCAAAGAGAATGAGATATCCATACGGAAACTGCACAACCAAAACAACACTCTCAGTACTGAAAGAAAATATCAAGGGCCCTGTGATGCAAACTCTTCTAGTCCTGTTTCACATTCACAATAATTCCAGGAAAACAAATTCCAAATATCCAACAGAGTCACCATTATGGGCTTTCCCTTTATGCAGCTATTCTCACCTCTGAATTTTGTTCAGCTACCAGCACAGCATACAATAAAGACCAGAAAGTAAGCCAAGTGCCCTAATGTAAAAAAGGAAAACCTGTACAAAATGGATTAATTACCTTCAAATGGACTGGCAGGGACACACCCTGGAACCTTCTTATCAATTCAGATTGGTTAGTTTGAAGATTATGAGCTGCGGTTATCTCATACTGAAAACAGAAACTTGTCCTTGGAATATGAGGGCCTTCACTGACATCTACAAAGTCACCAAATCTGATGGGAGAGGTAAAAAAAAGAAAAAACCTCAAACTTATGTCAAATATATTGAGAAAGCAGTACAAGATTATTTGTTTTTATGTCTGATTAGCAAATTCCTATCTAGAGAACAGACGAAAGAAAATCCACACAAATCCCAATCCAAATCTAAATAAATCCCCAGTTCAGCATTTCTACATTTCTTGAAACAAAATTACAAGTTACATAATTGCCTGAAATGAACTTACAAAATTTAAACTTTGAGTCTAGAAAGAGGATCCCAGGTTTAACAAATCTTTAAAGCCTGTTGGCCTTAAAAGTGGGACAAATCCATCATTCACCAGAAGATTTGTCTCCAAGATAATGTATTTTCCACAGTACAGCATTCACAACCTGCACATGTGCTTCCCCTTCAAGTCTTGAAAAAATGCGAATCACTTAAGAAAAGTGAGAGACAAAAATATGGATAGCAAAAGGGTATTTAGAACAAACCTCTCCCAGAATTCAATAGGTAAGCCCATTCTCTCATAACAGAGAACAACAGACACAGCATCTTTCTATAATTTCCAGAACTGCCATTGCAGAGGCATCTGTTGTTTAGAGAAATATGGACTCCAGAATCAAATGCAGAACAATTCAGACAGCTATAAAACACTAGCCAAAGCTAGTCACAAATTGTTTTACATGCCTGAGATACAACACAAGCTTCCAGCCTCCAGCCTAAAAAGTCTATTATCCCAGAAGCCAGCTCCACTCCCTAGCTTGCCAGTTAGGAAGATCTTGACAACTTCAGAAGAAAAGTCCACTATGCAATGCTAACTCTTGATTTCAAACAAGTACTTGGTTTGTATTTTATTTAACCTCTCAAGCTCTAGAGATTTATTTAATTTTATATAAAAGCAGAGAGACTTCTCTAGCACTTACCACCTCTAACTTAAATTAGTGAGATCCACCAAGTGTTAGGTATCACAAAACAATGATTGCATAAAAAAGAAAAAAAACCCAAATAACAACTTAAGACTTAAAAGCAATGAATAAAAGTGATTTCTAAATTGGAAACCATTACAAGTAACTTAGTCTTCTCACCTGCAAAGAGCACTTGCAACATTATCAAATCTTTTAGTGAATCATTACAGAATGAGTTGCTTTGCTCACCTATGTAACATTACAATTCCTTCCATATTCTGCGAAGCTTTTCGTTCAATCATCTCCAGTTTGTATCTGAACAAGACAAAAAAATATTTAAAAAATCCTCACCTTTAACACCTAGTTCTTATAAAAATAATTAAGAGATTGACTGAAGATGCATTCTTAAAAATCATGCTTGTATTTACGTGAGCATTCAAACAGGTTTAAATTCTAATTTTTATATGACAACACGCATTGACATGTTTCATAAAGCATGTTGTACAGACCAGTCAAACCTCAGTTCCTGGAAAAAATATGGAGATTATACTGGGTACCACTGCAAGGCATTTAAAGAATAACACAGTCACCAAACACAGTCAACATGGGTTCACAAAGGGAAAGTCTTGTATAACTACTTTTGTATTTTTCTATGACAAGGTCATCCATCTAGTGGATGAAGGGCAAGCAGATGCAGTTTTTTCTGGATTTTAGTAAGGCTTTTGATACTGTCCCTCACAGCATCCTTCTGGACAAGTTGTCAATGGCATGAAATTTAACAAGTTCAAATGCTGGACTGGCAGGGAGTAACACTGAGCACAAGTATAAACTGGGAGAAGAGTGGCTGGGGAGCAGCCCTGCAGAGTGATCTGGGGGTGCCATCTAGCAGTTGACTCAATAAGGGTCAGAAGTGTAGCCTGGCAGCCAAGAGTGCAAACCCCATCCTGGGGTGTGTCATACACAGCACAACCAGCTGGTCAGAAGAGACCATCCTGCTGTATTCAGTGTTGGTAGCCTTTCCTTGAGTACTGTGTGCAGTTTTGAGCCCCACAATTTAAGAAGGATCTGAAGGTCCTTGACTGCATCAGAGGAGGGCAACAAAGCTGGTGAAAGGGCTGCAAGGCATGTCCTGTGAGGAGCAGCTAAGGATAAACTATTTACCATTTTCCCCCCACCTCTCTCTAACCCCCAGAATGCTGTGGACCAGAGAATTGCCCCCACCCCCAATCCCAAAACACTGCCCAAGTGTTTTTCAGCAATCTTTTAGAAAACTGGAGTGTTCTGAACAAGCTTCTTTTATAGCACAGGCCAGAGCATTTTACCCATTTTCCTCCTGCAGAGCTCAAAACCTGCATTTCAGAAAATTTTCATTTGAAGATACCGAACTTTGAATTACAAAATTGTTAGGGTAGGAAGGAACCTCTGGAGATCATCTAGTCCAACCCCCTACAAGGGGCCACCTACACAGGAACATGTCCAGGCAGGTTTTGAGTGTCTCCAGAGAGGGAGACTCCACAATCTCCGTGGGCAGCCTGTTCCAGTGCTTTGCCACCCTCAAAGTAAAGAATTTCTTCCTCATGTTGAGATGAAACTTCCTGTGTTTTAGTTTATGGGCCTCATCCTATTGCTGGGCACCACTGAAAAGAGCCTAGCACCATTCTCTTGGCACCCACCCTTTAGATATTTATATGCATTAATGAGATACCCTCCCAGTCTTCTCTTCTCTAGACTAAACAGGCCCAGTTCCTGCAATCTCTCCTCCTAAAAGAGATGCTCCAGGCCCCTGGCCATCCCCATGGCCCTCCACTGGACTGTCTCCCATAGCTCCTTGTCTTTCTTGTACTGACGAGACCAGAACTGGAAACAGTAGACTCCAACATGTGGCCTTACCAGGCCTTTCAGCAAAGGCAAAGAGCAACTAGTACACCAAGTCTAATCACCAGAGATCTTAAATTTAAAAGCAGTGAAATCTAGGAAGTCGACAATCTTTCCATTTATCACAAAACTACATCCAAAGGTACCCGGTGCACTCTGGAGAGAACATTCAAAATGAAATAAGGTAATGTGACAAAGACTACGAAGGCCTGCTCATTCAGGGTAGTGAGAGTACTTTTTTTCTTCATCCGTCTTGTCTTTTTTTACATTTACAAAACCAAGTAGAGATTTAAATGAATTTCTAATTGCCCTTCTAAAAGAAAGGCAAATTCACACACCTGTTATGCTGAAACATTTCACGTGCTACTTTTGCTTCAACATGCAGTGTTTCAAATGGCAGGTCTTTGTGAATCAGTTTTCCAGCATCCCTTGTAAGAGAACGGAAGTTGTCCTAGAAAAACAATTGGTACAGATAAAACTGCCATCACTGTTTCACAGCTGTAATGAATAGACAAAACATAACACTAAATATTAGTCAAAACAACAACAATCATCTACCGTAAAGCCTAATTATAAGAATATTGCTGTGTGACTAACACTTACCATTTATCAGCAACAGACTGCTACAAATCATCACTGTTTTAAACGGACTGATTCAATGCCCAGTCAAATCAATAAGCACTTTTCCATCAGAAACAATATATATTAATTGAAGTCAAACGTCTCATGTTTTCCCTCCATGACATATACACATACAGTCTTGCTACTCTTAAACACTCATTTGTGTGTCTTGTTTCCCAGAGTCATGACTCTGCTTATAAATGACCTCTACTGTGATGGAATCAAAGGGAAAAGAAAAATACTCAATAATTAATAAACAGAAATTGATTACCTTGATCCAGAATCCAAACCTCTGCATACTCAGATTTATTAACAAATAATAAGCTGTTATTAAGAGAAATTACATTTATAATGTCGCATAGAAAATATTCTAAACCAAGTTACTTCAACTACGAAGATCATACTGAAGAAAAATTCTGCACTGTACCAATACTGCTGCTAGACATACACACCTCCACTGATATTTGGGCACAAGAACATGAGTAAGCCCCAGATAAGTAAAATATCTGGGATCACACCAACTATGAAACAGTTATGAAACTTAGGTTTCAGATCATTAGATTTACTGAAGAGTATGATAGATATAAGCAAGGTATTAAGGAGAGCTTCATCTGAATGTTCTTTTACAACAGTAAGTTGATTATGCTGTAAACCTCTAGCTGAAAATACATATATAACATGCATTTTTATTTTCAGAGGGCTCTACTTACACAAAGACTATTGTTACATCTACATTACCAGGCAGGAGTGGCTGAGTAAGAGCAGATCTGTAGAGTAACACAGATGGCACTGAGGTCCCAGTAGCCATATCAACTGGTTTTGGAATTGTATTTCAGATTAGAACTTACTCTAGCCCCACAGACCTAAAACCTGTAAGCACCTGAAGGACAGATCAACACTTAGTTTCACCTAAAAGGAACCCAGCCTGTGTGCTCTGCAAGCAACTTCCAATGAGAGCCAGTATGTGGTAAATGTTCAGACTGGAGAAGGCTGTGTGGAGACGTCATAGCAGCCTTCCAGTATCTGAAAGGGGCCTACAGGGATGCTTCGGAGGGACTATTCATTAGGGACTGTAGTGATAGGACAAGGGGTAACGGGTTCAAACTTTAATGGAGGAAGTTTAGATTGGATGTAAGGAAGAATTTCTTCACTGTAAGTGTGGTGAGGCACTGGAATGGGTTGCGCAGGGAAGTTGTGAATGCTCCATCCCTGGTGGTGTTCAAGGTCATGTTAGACAGAGCCTTGGGTGACATGGTTAGTGTGAAGTGTCCCTGCCCATGGCAGGGGGGTTGGAACTAGTTGACCTTAAGGTCCTTTCCAACCCTAACAATTCTACGATTCTATGTAATCTAGACAACCTATACAACCTTTCAGGCAAGAAGTTATTGTGCTTACATTTGTTGGTTTCCAGTCATTCAGTCTATCATCCAAAATTATATCATAACAGAAAGCTCCAGAGATCACTGTAAGTTGAAAGAAAAAACATTCATGTTTGTAACAAATACGTATTTCACTGTCATAGCTTATTCTGATAAATACATCAAAATTAATAAGAAAAACAGAATGATATCAAGAAATCCATTATAAAATATAAATTTTTAGCTGTGACTTTACAACTGGCAGATTAAACCTGTACCATTTTCATTTCATTTCACTGAATGAGTCTTTGAAATGAGTCTTAATGTAATGTCAGTGTAACACCATATAGCTTAGCATATGCAAGATTATTCCAACCAAGACAAATGCTGAAATCGCTAAAAAGGGAATCAGTTGTAGGAGGACCTCAAATATAAGAACACTGGTTGCTGATCATACCAAATGCATAATTACACTGGGTTTATTATTGAAATAGTGCACAATAGAGGAGGTTTTCTCACTTTTGCAAATTTTAAATCAGGCCACAGATGAGCGGAAGTTGTTATTAACCCTGTGTGTACTTCAATAATCTTTAGTACCAGTTTTTAGCAGTCACAGAGTTATGTAGTTATCAGAGCAAATTTCACAAAACACATAACGTCTTAAGTACTTTACCCATACAACTTCCCAATAAAGAGCTTATACCCTTAATTAACTGTGAAATCCTACATGGTCTGAAACCCAGTTGTCACACAGATCAATTTGCTGTACTTTGATAACAAAACTACCCTCAGTGTGATCACTATAAATTAAAGGCTACAACAGCACATAATACACCTATCAATAACTGAAGCCTCTTGTGGGTTTTTTTGCAAGACTATTAAACACTCATTTAAGAAGCAGCAAAAGCAAGACAATCAACATAAAACACTTGTCTCACCTGGCACTTCTGGAGCTCTAATCAGATTGACTGAATATTCATCTTTGAATGCCCGCTTTAATACACATGCCATGATCATGGCACAGGAACGCCAGTAGGCCTTAAAGAGAATTCCAAAACACAGATTTATTATCTAGAAGCTAACAAACCAACCAGATGACCACCAGCTATTCATTTCAAAAGAATACCAACATCTAACTGAATGATGTACAAACCTAGCTGTCAATGCAAACACTACCTTCTTTAGTATTTAAACTTGTATTTGGAAATGATTCTACATATAGAATCAATAAAAAAAATCAAAACTGCACTTAAAATGCAAGTCAGATGTTTCTCTGGAGACATTTAAGTCTGAAATCATAAAACAATACCACGTTATAGATTGAAAGGGATGCTTGCACATCACCTAGCCCACAACCTTGTCCAGCTAATGATAACCATGATGCACTAAGCAGCTATTACAAACTTTCACAACAAAGTCCAAGAAAGGAGATGGACTTGGAACTGAAAGGGGTATACAGAATCAAGTGATCATAACAAAGATCACCTACTATGGGATAAGATATAGATTACCTTGTTTACTTCTTCTGGATCTTCATCTTTGAAAGTAAGGAACTGAATTTCACAAGATTTGGTCAAGGGTCTGTACATATCCCAGGCTTCACCATCCACAAGAGCTAGAACGGACCTCTTGCAATGCCATTCACTTAAGTCTAAACAAAGTAAAATAAGTATTACACATTCATTAACCACATTCCTCAGTCTGCAGCTTAGACCCCTGCATTTGTAACAACAAACTGCAATTTTCACTTCTCTACATTACTTGGGAGGAGGAGCTGCTAACAGAGCCTCCAAAAATTAACTCAATTTGTGCTGATAGATTTTAGTACAAATGTATCTTAAACTTAACAAACACAAATATTCTGAATGTATGTCTGTTGTCCTGGTCATTAAAATGTCAATAATTTTAACATTTCAAATTGAGATAACAAGTACTTGAATTGGCAGTACAATTTTCATCAGCAGTGTCACACTGTTAGTCCATTCACTTACGCATAGCACAATTGTATGGAGTAGACAAAGCTTTGTTCATTACAAACACACTCCCAGGGTGAGATTTCCCAGTGTATTTTACTTCTATTTTCTCAATTCGTGGATAAAGAGACAACTGTCTTTCTTTCTCTTTGTTGAAGAGCTCGTTACGCATCTGAATCACTTCTTCTGATGTCAGTCGAGAAACAGTTGATGTAGAGATGAACCCTGGTAAAAGGAATGATCTAAAATAAGCGATAGAGAGTTTCAAAGTCTCTTTATAAGATGGTTTCTAAAAGGAAAACATTCCACTGTACTGTTCATCCATGCGTCTGTCTCAATGTGCCTAGGGTGAGCACTTCAGCAGCTATTCATCCATCCTCGGTCCCTGCAATGCCTGCAGGAAGCCACGACAGAAAACTCTGAAGCAGCGACGGTCTCTGGCTGCAAAGCCCCTTCCCTCACACCGGCCCACAGCCCCTGCGGGACGCGCCCCAACACGGGGAAACCGCCCGGCACCGCCTCCCGCCCGCGGCCCTAAGCCGAGCCGCCCCGCACGGCGGGGGTCCCTCCTAGCACCGCAAAAGGACAAGCCCGAAGCTGCTGCCACTCACGCCGCCCTTGGCGCCTGCCCCACAGGCCACGGCCAGCCCAGCGCGCCGCCATGCTCCTGCCGAGTCCTGCTGCCCCGGTGCAGCCACCCCTGGCTCCGCCGGAAACAGCAGCGGCGGCCCCGCGGTTCCGCGTGCCGTTCCGCATGGGGCCGCCAGGCGGCGCGGGGGGCCGGGTACAGGCCCAGGGCTGGAGGCGCATCGGCCTCGGCCCCGGATCCCAGCTCTGTCCTTGGGGGTCCCGCGCTGCGTGTGTTAGCTCCGGCAAACCGGTGTACTGCATTACCCCCTGCCCTCCCTTTGCCTCATCGGGCCTAATGACACTAGCGTGTCATCCCCAAAACCTGCATCTTTGGGATGGCCTTAAGGTCATCTTGTACTGAGGAGCACAAATATGTGGTACTGGGATCACAGCATTAACCGTCTGGTGTGAAAGGGGCTTTTTTGCCCGGCAGAGTCATGGGCTGGGCCGTACCTGGCACACGCTACCAAGTTGGCATGTTAACTCCATCTCCTCACCCTCTGCCTCCACTGACCTCCTGTGCTGGGTTTGCATGGCAAGGTTTTGGTACTGGGGAGCCACAGGGCCATTTCTATGAGAAACTGCAGAAGCTTCACCTGTGTCCAACAGAACTAAAGGCAGCTGCAACATGGACCTGCTGTTGGCCAAGGCAGAGCCCATCAGCAATGGTGGTAGCATAGTATTTAAATAGGGGGGAGTTACTGCCCAGGAGCAATTGCAGCCACAGAGAGCAGTGAGAATATGTGAGAGAAACAGCTCTGCAGACACCAAGGTCAGTGCAGGAGGTGCTACAGGCACCACAGCAGAGATTCCCCGGCAGCCCATGGTGCAGCCCATAGTGAGACAGGCTGTGCCCCTGCAGCACATGGAGGTCTATGGTGGAGAGGATATTTACCTGCAGCCTGGGAAAGACCCTGCTCATGCCCGAAGGAGACTGTGACCCCATGGGAAGCCCACACTGGAGCAGGCTCCTGGCAGGACCTGTGGTCTCATGGAGAGAGGAGCAGGTTTGCTGGCAGGACTGATGACCCCACGCTGGAGCAATCTGAAAAGCTCCACCCATGGAAGGGACCCACCCTGGGGCAGTTCATGAGGAACTGCAGCCTGTGGGAAGGACTCACACTGGGGAAGTTTATGGAGGACCGTTTGCTTGTGGCAGGGACCCCACACTGGAGTAAGGGAAGAGTGTGAGTAGGAAGGAGCAGCAGAGACAACACATGATGAACTGACCACAACCCCCATTCCCCATCCCTGTACACTGCTGTGAGGAGGGAAGTGGAGAATTCAGGAGTCAAGCTGGGCCTGGAAAGGCAGGAGGGGTGGGGGAAAAGTGTTAAGGTTTTGTTTTATCTCTCATTACCCTACTCTGATTCGATTGGTAATTAATTAAACTTGTGAAATATGTGATTCGTGTCAATGTGAAGTAATAAGATATAACCCTCTTAAACCATGGAATTTTTGACAGAACATGAACATAGTTTTTGCTTTTTATCTGTATCAATTCTGTTACTGCTTTCACTATTGGTATTGTGTATAGAAACGTTTGTGAAGAAAACAAAATTAAGCATTAAGAACAAACAGGGAAATACTTCAGGAAACTTTAAATAAAAGTCAAATAATTCAGTTGCAAAAGGATTTGCAACTGGACAAGTAAAAGGTGGGATTGAAGAATGGGGTTGATTGAACTATGGAATTGTAAATTAAGGAGTCTCTGGAATGTCAAGCTTGGAGAAGGTGTGAATCACTGGGATGGACTTTTCCAGAACCACCTGGTGGCTATAAAGAGGACACAGGAATGGGGGTGGTGTGTGTGTTGGTAGAGCAGAGGCTCCCCATGCACCCAGCGCTGTTTGCTTGCCTTTATTTGCTTAATAAATTCGTTATTTTATTTAAGATCCTGTTTGGATAAAATCATTTATATCAAACTGATTTCCCCAAGTCTATTTTGCCCATAATGGTAATTGCTGAGTGATCTCCCTGTCCTTACCTCAACTCACAAACCGTTTGTTACATTTTTCTCTCCCTTGTCCAGCTGAGGAGGGGTGTGATAGGGTGTTTTTGGTGAGCACCTGGTATGCAGCCAAGGTCAACACACCATACCTCACTACTGCCCTTCCTCCCAAAAAATTGAAGCCAAACAGAAACTAGCTACTGCATGTGCAGGAATACCATGCTTTGCATTAGAATGTATTAAATAATGTGAAATAACTCAAGAGTTTGTTTAGATGCTTTACAATTTATCTGATGGTGGTCTTCAGCCTAATCCCCAGTTTGCAAAAATACAACAACAGCTATCAAGAATGCCAGTGTTAAGCTTTTCACTGAATTAGTGCCATTAAGCACTAAAGGATGTAATTAAACTCAGCATTGGAAAGATAAATAAGTTAATACCTGCAAGGGCCAGTAATAGTCACAGAATTTTCCACTATGGAAATACATCTGCAGAGCAATGGGACAGCTGGTTCCTCTCTGTTCAGTACCCAGCACTGGCATCCCTGCTCAGCTGGGCTCTCATCCAGAAAACAAGGTGTGCAGGTACAGTAGCTATTTGTGCCCTTTGTTACATTATTTGATGGATTAAGTCAATCACCCTGCTTCTTCATTTCTCAAAACAAGTTAAATGCAAGTTATTTTTTTAGGCTTACTGCAGGCTACATCACCGTGGGTGTAAAGCAGTTTATGGCCCTGAGGTAAAAGTTCCAGAGAAAACACAAAGATGCTATTATTATTTGTAATTTATTATATATTGTCTTTATAACTCAACTACATCATTTCTTCTGTTAACTTTTTATTCTATGGCTTGAGGTCAATATGTGGTCAATGATCACATCACATAATCATTTTGGTTTAAATAGGGAAAAAAAAAAAACCAAACAAAAAAACCCAAACAAACAGAAAAACACAAAGGAAGTTTACAATTTGGGGTATAAAAAGAACATTTTACTCTATGAGGTGACAATTTCCATATGTTTGGAGAATGAAAAACAGAAATAAACCCTACTCTGTAACTCTGGGGAAATCTTGAGCAACAGGAGTAAAATCCTATTTGATACTGCACACTTTATTATATGTCTCTGTTTTAAATTGCAGCTTTCTAATCTCTAAATCTTGTGCAAGTTTGTGCAACTTTTTATTCATCTTAATCTTCAGAAAAATAGTGGTAGGGTGTCTGGTCCCTCCTAGTTATTTGGTATTGCTCTGGAAGCATAATGCACATAAAAAGCCATCTGGGACTTGTAACACCCTGAAGGCTACAGGAGGAGCATTGTTATAGCCCTCTGTCTTTTGGTAATCCTGAGCTGACAGCATGATAGTGCAAAGCTTTACCCCCCACTGGAAATGAAAAGACAACCAAAGCTCCTGGGAAATTCACTCGGGGTTCAGCTGGAATCTCTACAGCCCCTGGACAAAGGCAGAGAAGAGAAACAATATTAGCATAGATATGGGATTAATTAAAAAAGTTCAGTCTCCAGGCTTAGACTGCTGGCTCACAACTGCAATATCATTTCTTTGTTTACCACAGTAAACATCTACTTGAGACTTCTGTGAGAAAGCAGAAGTGCCTGGGTCCACTCAAATCCCATGGACTGAGCCAAGGGCCAGCTGGGGGATACTCTCAGCTACCCATCGTGGCCCTGTCAGCAGCCAGAGAGGACATATAGGCCTTCTGCAATCCCCCAGCTATTGATCTCTCAATGCCAAAAGACAAAAGCCTTCCAACTGCGAAATACTCTGGGAAGGGTTTGGCTGAAGTCCCGTGAATTTTAGCTGTCACAACACTGAGCACATTTGTGGAACAGAGAAGAGATGGGAAACAAAACTGTCCAAGATTAATTACAGGGTGTAAGCCTTCATAAAGCTATTTGACTTTCAGGAAAACCATGGATGTTATTTCATAATGGGCAGAAAATAAGAAGTTGCTGTAGGAGGGAACAGAAACTCCATAATCACTCTTATGCCATAGTATGTGACCCAACAGTAACACATAAGTGACAAACCGTGACATTCAATCACCCACATGGTCCCAAAGCCGAGTCTGAGCTCACATCTTTATTCAAAAGCAAAATTGGCTTAAAAATTCCTGCCCCTCCCTCTGCCACTCCTGGCTGTTTCTCACTGGTTACTCTCTAGTTAGACAAGTGAAGCAGCACTGTCCAAAGCACTGAAAGGTCACCGAAGTGGTACAAATTGCAGGATTAGTATTGGTGAAAGATTATGTTTTATTCACATTATTTCAGTGACCTGGCTTAACATACATCTTTGTACACTCATTTCTGAGCACAAGTGAAGTGGTAGCAGTAATCCATGGCCAGAGACAGCAATTCCCTGGAAGACAACTTGGTGTGAAAGTACACCCTAAGAGCTGTGTTCTTCATGTCACCGTGAAGCAAAAAAACATTGTAAACACTATGGTAAAATAATTCTGTATATACCACTACCAGTATTGTGGCTAACACATTGCCCACTGTTCCTTAGGTTGAATTGGGGCATGTCATTTGGTGGCTTTTTTAGAAGTTTATCTTTGATTAGTCTAATAGGGAGTGTCCCTGCCCAAGGCAGGGGGGATGGAACTAGATGACCTTTGAGGTTCTTTCCAACCCAAACCATTCTATGATTGCTACTGGGCTGTCTACTCAGTGACAGTAATCTCTCAAATTCAGTTGACAAAAAATGGCATTAGTACTGTACTTTGCAAGCCAAAGAGAAAATTACACAAGACATTCCAGAAAATGGAGGTGGGAGGGGAGGGAGGATCACAGAAAAAAGCTACTGAGAACAAGTAATTTGTATTCCTGTTATCTTGTTCTACCCTGAGATTTTGTGGCTTTCCTGGTTCAAGTTTGGCGGGCACATTAGATATGAAATATTTCAACAATCTAATAGAGATACAGTGTTCTATCACAGTGCTCTAGTCTTTTCTCACCAGGCAACTGATCTATGGCATACTCTGTCATTAAAGAGCCATAAACAACAGCTTGGTGGAAAAAAGAACATCTGAATTTTTAGTTGCTCCTTTTCTCAAAGCTATACTTGCTCACAGTTTTCAGTTTCAAAATACAAAATAAGGAGACAATCTGCCAACTAAATCACTTTGGGTTTTCTTTCCCAGGCAGGAGTTAAAGCAATTAGCATGATGTAGGAAACCAAAGTAGTAAGATGCCACAGAAGAAAGGAGACAAGGCCTACTGCAAGTAGAGGAGTGGATAGCCATTGAAATAATACATCAGAACATCATAAAAGGCTAGTTAAAATTGCAAAAGGAAGCAAATATCCCTTAAATTGTAACTATTGGTCTCTCCACACACTGACATGTGGCTGCTGGTAATTCTTCACCCTAAAGGACAAGGCTTTGAAGCTGACAGATTCAAGGTACTGCAGGCTGGTAGTGTGGGCACAATGAAGAATACATAACACATCAATCAGTGAATTTCAGGAAAAAGATTTATGACAAAGAGCATGAAATATGCATTTTGGTGATTAAACTAGTTAATTAAATTGAATCTGTTTTAGCAGTTTTACAAAATAGTTTCCCACCAACTTGTCCCATTGCCATGCCCAGAATCACACCAGAACAGGCACTCTACAGCTATGTAGAGCTCCCATCTTCACCACTTAGTGGAACAATTGTATGAAAACAACCTAGTGTGCTTGGAAAAAAGATGTGTACAGAGATTTAACCTGCAGGCTGCGGCATCAGGTCTCAAGTGGTATCTCTTACCACCTCAAAAATAACATTTATCTTTTTTGGAAATATAAAAACATCTGCCTCTTCACCTCTAAATATGGAAAAATATTGAAAAATGTCTTCCTGACCAAAACCTAAACAATGTAAATTCCAATAAAAATCAGCTCTCCAACTTTCCATATAAATAGGAATATAGGTGTGCTATGTACACTTTCTCCCTCAGTCTCTCAAGATTCTAAATCTTGCCCCCTATTCATCTCATCATAACCAGGCGCAGTTATCAGCAATCTTGCTGGGCTATAACCCGCTTTTACAGCTCAGCTAAGAAACACTAAAAAGTTTTAAGGACAATTAACTTAAGAAAACACAGTAAGAAAAAGGAAAAGCAGTGCAGAACTGTAATCTTTGATACTTTCACTGATATTTCACTCTGCCAACAAAAGATGAGATACTCACAGATCATCACACATCCATACTACCTGCTTATCAACAGAATAAAATATGTGTACTTGCTTACATGAAGTTAGAGTTACAGTACTTGATCAACCTAAATTCAACAAGTAAACTTGAGATACGTCAGGTTTATGCCTGAATGGGCTATAGAAGAGAAGCATGGCCTTTTGTTACATTTCTCTTTTTTTGAATGACAGTATGAGGATGAACATTCATTAGCTCTCCCATCACTGTCTTCTAGTTCAGTGTGTGTAGGCCAAGACAGATGAGTCTTGACTACATATGAATTAACATCTTACTCTTTTAGGTGTTAATTAAACAGCCAGTTCTCTTCTTGTAGTACACTACTTTTTCCCTTATCCTATGCATATTTTAATCATAATTGCCTTCCTCTTACCTATCTGTAATGTGTTCAAGGATTTACAACACAACACCTTTGTGACCTAATTTTGCAGTTCTAATTTGTTGTACTGGTTTGGTTGTTGGTTGGTTGGGTTTTTTTATAATTTTGCCTCAGAGTTATTCTAAAAATGAGCATGCAAGATGCAGAAAAATAAATCTATGGTGATTTGGTTCATTTGTCCTTTCAAAATAAAACCTATTTTGAGTGGAGAAATCACCAAAAGAAGTATTTTCTCAATACAAGTTAGTTTCTCCGTATTCATTTATATCATTCTATAGCAAATAACAGTGAAATGTTCTGAAAGCAGAGAGCCAGAGGTTTAGATTATAGTGTGTCATAGAATTTTTGCAAAATATTTTTCAAAATTGTTTTTTCACAGAACTCTTTACCAAAGAGAAAGTAAAAGAGGTGAACTTGTACTGTTCTAACAGATTGTCATCAGCACCCCACATTTGTAGCAGACATTTTCATTAAAAGTAAAAAGAATTTCATTTATCTGAGATACCATCTAGTAAAATGCTAATGATCTTTTGGTTTATGAATTACTGAGATCATGAAGATGAATCCAAATCTTGAAATCATGTTGCACTTCCACACAACCCTTAAAGGCTTTTCTATACAAAGAAAATTACTAGAATAGTTATTACAAAATAATATGGCTATTTTTAACCAGCATTCTGTGTGCAGATGTTAATTATAGACTATTTTTATTATTCTAAAAAGGAGTCTCTGTGGAAAGCTCTCCAAGAATAATTGTCAAACTGAGCATCTAGTACAAATTTTCCATATTGGGCTCTATGGGTTGTTTAATGAAAATATTTTTGCTACATTTAACTTGAAAAGATTAAAAATATGGATAGCAGTCTTGTGCTCTTCTAACAAAGTACTGAAGGGTATTTTTAGGATTAACATTGTTCAACAACATACAGACAGAAAAAATGTATCTATAGAATTAACTCTATTATTTACAACCACTTTTCCAGTAATCCTGTAACTGCATTCAGAATGCTCATATTTGATTGCTGCTGTTTCCTGCAGTTGTACAAAGCAAGCAAAGAAGTGGTGAGCTTGTAGTCGCTGAAATAAAAGAGGGAAATGTGAAGAAACTGTGGAAGTACTGTGAAACCATACTAGCACAGGTCAGAGAAATGCGTGGAGACAGCTCTTTGCACTGTGTGTTTGTGTTCACTTGCAAGAGTAGCAGAAGAGTGGGCAGAAAAAAAAAACCCAAACCATCAACCTCATGTTCATATAAACCCTTTGCATTTAGGCGGATTTACTATGGCGCAATGGTCATGTTAATGAAATGCAAATGAAACTGTATGTATGTATACATGAGTCTATGCATTGGGGCAATTAGAACTGAGTGTTTACTGTAGTGGGAAGGCTTCTGTAACTAGCCTAAACTTCATTTTATTGTCTAATGGGATACCTTCTCCTCACAGTTCATCTCTTTGTTACCTTCACTGATTGATTGTCATTACATCAGCTTTATTCATCATTTTATGAGCTATCCCTCAATTAAATTGCACACT
Organism: Agapornis roseicollis; assembly: GCA_002631895.1. Classification (NCBI taxonomy): domain Eukaryota; kingdom Metazoa; phylum Chordata; class Aves; order Psittaciformes; family Psittacidae; genus Agapornis; species Agapornis roseicollis. The sequence goes on along the minus strand of NDXB01015263.1, from coordinate 55,704 downwards.
GCCATTTCCTCACATTCCCAAGGCACCTCCCATATATTTAAATTTTCTGGCAACACATTGTTTCTGTCACCGGGTGGCTTTAAAAAGTAAAACAGTCCTACTGAAATCAATGAAACTTTGTATATGCTAAAAGTCACTATATGCTGGGCCACTCCAAATAAAGAATTTTTCTGTTAGCCAATGGAGTAGTTTTTATTTTATTAAATGCAGGTCACCACTATACTGGCAACGTATACTGGACATGTAGATATACACACACATTTTTTTCAGAAATGTTACTTGTATTCTATATACATTTTTGCACGTGAAAAACAAGATTTTGACACGAAGAACATCATGGAATCCTACTCCTTTGGTCTGCATCAAAATGGCTGTTAAAGATTTTATTTATAAATAATCTTTCCTCATTTTGCTACAGTCTAACAAAACATAGCCAACATTGCTGTTCAGATTATCAAAGAAATACTTATGACACTTTTCTTGGTTTAGAACCGTGTTACATCAGTGGTGATGTATTTTTAAGCTGTTGTTGGAAACTACTCAGATGCAGTATTGACTGTCACAATGAGTAATTTTCCCTGATTCATAAATTTAAAGGGCCATTACACCTCCTGTATTTTTAATCCAGAATCTCTCGGACTGGTATAAAGTGGTTGAACTAATAAAAAAAAAAAAAAGGCTTTGAAGGTCACCGTGCGGTCCATCTTCTGCTGGTGCGCTGAGGCGCTCTGCGGCAGGTGGGATTCTATCCGGTCCAGCTGCACAGGCACAAAGACTCGGTGTGACATGGCTTAGGGTCTGCAACTCAAATAAGTGCCGCGTCCATCTTCTGCTGGTGCGCTGAGGCGCTCTGCGGCAGGTGGGATTCTATCCGGTCCAGCTGCACAGGCACAAAGACTCGGTGTGACATGGCTTAGGGTCTGCAACTCAAATAAGTGCCGCGTCGCTCTCTTTTCATCCGGAACATCTGAAGTCTCTTTTCTTGAGTTAACTCTGTCGTTCGTACTTCCACTCCAAGGTGGCCCTAACCTCGGGAAACGCTCCCACAGGGATTGTGGTCTTCTTTGAGAAGTTAAAGTTTTTCTTAATGAAAAAGTTTATTTTGTTGCAACAAATGTCCTTGAGCTTGTGAAGATCTCGCAGCTCGAAAATAAAACAAATCGGAGGGAACAGCTGCTGAGGACCGCGCAACACAGCCCCGGGAGGCGCAGGGCATCGCGCTGGATGGGGAGGTGGAAAGGCAGCAGGAAGAGGAGGAGTGGGATGCGCTGGGAGCTGCTGCCGGCAGCGGGTCCCCACTCCGGACGCCCCAAGGAAGGGCGGAGCGGCACCCGGCGCGTAATCCCTGCGCTCGGAGCCAGCCCGGGGCGGGGAGACCCCTCGGACACGTTATAAGTTTTGGGGGGGTGGCAGCGAGAAGGCTCCGAGGGCGCAGAGGCACAGCCTCACGGCGGCACCTGCCCCACGGCCCCGCCAGGCACCTCCCCGTTCTCCCGGGCCGAGAGCGGCCCGGGCCGCCACCCCCCCCCCAAGCCGCGCCTCACGCCCCGCCGCCGGCGTCGCCCGGTGTGTATTAACCGCTGCTGCCGGCGGGGAGCTGCGCTGCCGGGAAGATGGCGAGCCGCAGCCTCCGCCTGCTGCTCCTCGGTTACTTGGGGGTCCTGAGCTGTAAGTGGCCGCTTCCCTTCCCCGCGGGGCGGGTGTGGGGGCTACCGCGTACCTCTCCCTCTGGGAGCGCCCCGGCCGCTGGGCTCTCTGGCCGCGGGGGAACGGACCCCCAAAGTGGCCGAAGTGCCTCGGGAGGATGAGGGGGACTCGGCCTGAGGGTGCCCAGACCCTTCCCCGGCCGCCGCCCGGGCCCTGCCCTGCCGCGCCCCGCCGGGAGCCGCCCCTGCGGCGGCACTGCCCGGCCCGGGGAGCTGCGGGGCCGGGAGAAGAGGGGCAGGCGGTCGTTCCTTCTTCTTCGCCCCCGGAGCGAGAGGAGCCAAGTAGCGTTTCCAACAGCGAAAGAGAGGCGAGCGAGACCTTCGCGGCAGGCGGGGGACGGCGCGGTGATTGTTTCCATGTGTCTGTTGCTCTCACACAGATGTAACCTGTTTAAGCCGGGCCTGTTTTAGGGCAAGCCAGCGGCTCTTTGCAGTGGTGCGAACTTCAGGATGCGGGCTGCGTAGTTTCTTTTCTGATGGCCTGTACGAGATGGATGAGCAAGTGATGGGAGCATGTGTTCTGTTGCCAGCGCTGGATGCTGCAACTCCAGAGCAGCCTTGTGTTTGCAGTATTTTTATGGTCCTATTGTCTAACTCCTTAAAAACACGACGGGAAGATGGGGAAAAGGGGG
>NDXB01015263.1:0-51568 GCA_002631895.1 Agapornis roseicollis | reverse complement strand
TTTTTTTTTTCCTGCATTAGTTTATGTTAAAAATTAATTTGGTGATGCTGCACCAGATTATGCACAGACATGGATATGTCTGCATGAGGACGATGCAGAGGCGATAAATAGTAGTCTTACATAAATATTTGATGAAGCTCACTGGGATAGTTTGAGCAATAAATAAAGTAAGGCTTTGTTTTTGGCTCTAAAGCAAACACTCCTCCTTGCTCAGGAATCTTTCAGCTAGATGCAGAGGTTTTAGACCAAAAAAAGCCTTTTGTGTTTCCTCCCCGCCCCCAAAAAGAAATCATAAAACATGACTGAATTGGCTGTAGGAATGACAGTGGAAGTGTTTAAACTGTGCTTTCCTGATTGCCTGTGATGTGCAACTATGTACTCAAAACTTAGGTTATTGTCAACCCCCAGTCTTCTGTTAAACCCTCTTTTCTGGATTACCTTGGTTGTTGACCAGCTGGTGAAAGAGGTGATCCTGCCCCTCTGCTCTGCTCTCATGAAACCCCACCTGCAGTGCTGCATTCAGCTCTGGGGCCCGCAACATGAAAGGGTTGTGAACCTCGTTGAGCAAGGCCAGAGGAGGCCACAAAGATGCTCGGAGGGCTGGAGCACCTCTCCTGTGAAGACAGGCTGAGAGAATTGGGTTATTCAGCCTGGACAAGAGAAGGCTCCAAGGAGACCTTGGAGCAGCTTCCAGTACAGGGGCCTACAGGAGATCTTGAGAGGTACTTTTTACAAGAAAGATAAAAAGTTATGAGGAAGGGGCAATGGTTTTAAACTGAAAGAGGGTAACAGCTTTAAACTACATTTAGGTTAGATATCGGGGAAAAAAGTCTTCATTAGGAGGGTGGTGAGGCACCAGCACAGGTTGCCCAGAAAAGCTGTGGCTGCTTCATCCATGGAAGTGTTCAGGGCCAGGCTGGATGGGGCTTGGAGCAACCTGGTCTGGTGTAAGGTGTTCCTGCCCATGGCAGGGGGTTGGAACTGGATGAACTTTAAGATCCTGTCCAACTCAAGTAATGCCATGATTTTATGACTTACTCTGATTTCTAAATCAGAGTCCATATTCAGGTGAGATGCTATTTCTCAAATTTGTAAGACTGCATAATTCTTTAGTAATATCTGTACATTGTAATAATATAAACCAGACTACCTATTGTTTGGAGAGGGAATGGGGAGTAGATTAAAAGGAAGGTTCCTTCTCTTTCTGTTTTGAGGAGCAGTACTTCTGTGCTGTAGACTTGTGGTTGTCTACAAACCTGCAGACTCTTAGGCACCATAACATGTGCTGTCAGATGAAAGTAAGCTTCGTAAATACAAACAAAAAAAAAAAATAAAAAAAGAAAGAAAATGAACTGTATGAAAGCAAAGCTTATTTCTAATGTTCAGCCTGACTTTGTTGTTGTTGTTTAGGACTGTGATGACACAAGATACTCAAATGCTTCTGAATGCATAAAAATTGAGGACTTATTTAGAAGCCTTCTTGTCTTTAAAAGGGAGACATGCTTCTCTCTCTAGCTGATGTTATAACCTTCACCATTTCACCCTCTTGGTTAGATTCTCAGGGCTCAGAAGAAACTTTGACTGTGAGTTATTGGCATGTCTCTTGGAAATCATGGCTGTTGCTGCATTTGAGCAAGTCATGCTATTTTCTTTAAACCTAGGCATGCTGCTTGAAAGGGGCCTCAGCCAGAAGCAATCCTGTTCTGTGGTGAGGGCTTTGTCTCTCTCCTTTCTCTCTAGTAGAGAGGAGCCAGAGAGAGCTGGTCCCTGGCTGGCCTTGCAGTATTCTTATCAGGCTGTGAGGCAAGTAACCTCAATTATTTGATGTGCAAATATAAAAGTGAGTGTGACTGTCTTCCCTTACTGCATACAAGAGACAGGACATGTACCTGGAAATGTCACATTCAGACAACTGCAATTTCTCTTCTTCTGCTTAAGGTGGATGCGTGCAAGTGAAGACCTTGCTTTTGCTGTCCCTCAGCCTCTGAGGTCCTGTTTTCTTAGCTTTACCATTGCAACAATTCTTTGTTCATGTCACAGGACATATATTTCTGGTAATTGTGAATAACATAGGGCAGCTGGCATTAATAATGAGAGTTAAGGCTACACTGTGATTAGCAGACCTAATTGAGTCTGGATAAGGTCTTCTCACTGGCTATTTAACTGAATTACACAAAGATATTTTTGCGATTGTTTCCTGTATTATTATATTTCCTACTGCAGACTGTTTTGGCAGCAACACAGTATCTACCAGTTTCTGCTGAAGAAACTGGCTGAGGACATCAAAATAATTAGGTAAGAACTCACAAGTAGTGTAACTTTGACTTCACCTTTGCTCTTTAGCTGAAAGACTTGACAAAACATGGGATCATAGAATCATAGATCAGTTAGGGTTGGAAAGGACCTTATGGTCATCAAATTCCAACCCCCCTGCCATGGGCAGGGACACCTCACACTAGACCATGCCACCCAGGCCTCTGTCCAGCCTGGCCTTGAACACTGACAGGGATGGAGCATTCAAAGCTTCCTTGAGCAACCCACTCCAGTGCCTCACCACCCTTACAGGAAAGAATTTCTTACTTATATCCAATCTAAACTTCCCCTGTTTAAGTTTTAGCCCATTACCCCTTGTCCTATCACTACAGTCCCTAATGAAGAGCCCCTCCCCAGCATCCTTATAGGCCCCCTTCAGATACTGGAAGGCTGCTATGAGGTCTCCACGCAGCCACCTCCTCTCCAGGCTGAACAGCCCCAACTTTCTCAGCCTGTCTTCATATGGGAGATGCTCCAGTCCCCTGATCATCCTCATGGCCCTCCTCTGGACTTGTTCCAACAGCTCCATGTCCTTTTTATGTTGAGGATGCCAGAACTGCACACAATGCTCCAGGTGAGGTGTCACGAGAGCAGAGTAGAAGGGCATCATATTTCATGACCTAAAGTTATCTAACTTGTCTGCATCCACTGACCCCAAATATTACTTGGGGGGTGGGGATAGGGAAATACGTGCAGACTGTTTTTAAAGAAGTAAACTAAAACTGTTAGAGAAGGCTTTGACCCTTCCTGAAATGGTGCTGTAACTGCTTTAGGTTTTTCTTGGGTGCTGGTAGTCACGTCTTAAGCATGGGAGAATGATCTTGTACATCTGACACTATAAAAACAAATAAACCCAGTTTTCTCATAATTTCACGAGTGAATAATAGTGGTATTTCTTCACTGAAGACTGACAGTGCTGTGTGTGTATCTTCTAGAGTAACCAGTAAGTAACCAGTAACCCCTTCTGGTTGGGGGGCTGGTGGGGGACAGGTTTGGGGTTGTCTTTTTGTGTGGGGTTGTGCTTTTGGAGGGGCATGAATAATTAATGATTTAGTTCTGAAATGGGGATTTAAAAGTTTACAGATGGTATGACCTACTTAGAGGCCATCAGCACTCAAAATGTCATCTTTCTGTTGGAGCACTTCTGAAGACAGTCTGTTAGTCATCGGTTCCCTGCAGCTGGCGATCCCTTTTAGGAATACTTTTCTCAAAGTAAGGCTTAGTGTTGTACTCTTTCTTAGCAATGCTAGAGGTGACTCCGGGATCAATGCTTACATAAAGGAAGATTATTCAGAGATGTTCACACAGCCAGAAATGTCCACATCATGATATAAATATCTTGTGCTTCAATTGTTTTGATATACAAGGTAGACATTTGTATCTGTCATTGTAGACTATTTGTCAGGGCCATATGGAATGGCTAAATTAAGGTTCCCTTGAAGTTATACAATGATACCAGATGAAAAAAAAAATGCATAAAATGGTATCCCAGTGGATGTATACAATGAACCATCATATTGCTCTCTTTTCTTGTTTGGCTGGTTGAGGTCTTTTTTTTTTTTTTCTCCACTGTGATATCTTTGTGACACCATTGCATATAAGTGGGAAAATAGGTAGCTTACAAGTTTACTGTCTAGTTTGTTGGCTAAATTACAATGGGATGAGCACTTTAATGGAACATGGAAACCAAGGGAAATGTTATGTGGAAGCTGAAAGGCAATTAATTTACCAGTAATTAATTGTATTTTGGTTATCTCCCACACCTTCTCTTCAATTTTGTAAAGATAGCTTTGTTTCAGTTTACTTTCTGGTATGTCTTTTGCCATCTGGAGTACTTGTCAAAGAACTAACAGTTTTAACAAAACATTTCTAAAGAAAACATCCATCTCATCTTCCTCAAAGCACTGTATGTGATTGTGCTGTAATTCCACTGCAGGAAGCTTAAAGCAAATATTATGGTGTCTTGTTATCAAGACAAAATATTTGTTTCCTTCATCTAAACGCTGGGGTGTTTTAGGGGAATGTATATGTATTTCAAAGGATGAGACAGCAAATAAGGCTGGAGGAACATTTGGATGGTTGCCAGTGCTCACCTGTATTTCCAAAGCCATTTTTTCCAGAGGGCACTGATGAGTTATGTCACCTCTGTGCTCACAGTGTATCATTGAGCATGCAAGTGCTTATAAAAAATTTCTTAAACCAGGCAGAAGGTGAGCTTGGCAGCTGAACATCTGGTCCTGTTTACTTGTCAGTTTCTGGCATACACTGGGAGGTGAAGGAACTTTTGGAGAAGGAAGAGGGAAACAGTCATTCTTGAACAACAGCATGTAATACAGTAGTGCTAGTTGAACAACTTGTAAGTCTGTAGCCCCTCCTGGTTAAAAGGAATTAAAGCAGGCATTCAGTTTCTCTCAAGGATTATTAGCAGGGAAAAACATGACAGAAAAATCTGGTAATGAGCCTTTTTGAATGCACACTTTTTACAAGCTCAAATTTTAGCAATTTCCAGTAAGAGTTGAGAAGAAGAAACTGGATCAGAATCAAAGGGAAACAAAGGGTATTATCTGAATGGAAAGTGATATGGTTTTTTTGATACCAGATAATGTTAACAATAGAGGCTATATTTGCCATTCACAGATTGTTAGCATAGTACTTGGAAATAATGATGGAACATGCATTCTTGAGGAATGACTTTTGCTCTAATATAATAAAGAAACCATAATGACTGAGTATTGTATCTCAGTCTGTGAAAAGTGCCCAGTAGGAATAAAGAGTAGTTCCTGGGGATAGTATGCTAAGAATTTGTGTATGTTGCTTAGAGCTGAAAGAGAGTTGAAGTGCTTGGACTTGGAATACTTGTAACCATATGGAAAAATTAGATGAAGAAAACCAAAGTTTGAATACATATCATGTGAGATAGACAGCACTTTACCACCTAAACATACAGACAGTACTTACTGCAGGGGGCCCTGGTTCATAACTGAAGCCTTCTAGTAGCTGTACTGGCAAAAAATAGCAAAAACACATCATCTGGAATGATATCTGTAGCATGTGTAGGTGTGTTTTCTGCATGTTGTCGCTAGCTTTTGTGTTCCAGTGCCCTTTCTGTTTCTACAAAATGGTCTTAAAAAAGTAAATTCTTTGCCCTGTGACTACTGGGCCACCTAAACAGATTTTCTACCCCTTCTCCAGTCTTTAAGCTAGTCGGTAACAAAGGCGAGAAGTTCTGCCTTGAACTCCTGGCTTGTTGTTTGTGGCTTTTGATCTACGTATGCTTATACCAACTGACTGGGATTTTGGGGAGTGTGATAAGGCTTTGTAGCTTTGACGCGTTCAAACTGGTGGTGGTGAGCACTTCTGAAACTGGGATTCAAGCAGTCTGTCCCATGTTGTTAATAATGAAGAGCTGTCCTTCTGTATTTGGGGAGGCTGCCTAAATACAGAAGAATCTGAGAGGGCACAGAGGCTGGGGAAGAGAAGCAACAGACAGCTTTGGTGTGCCAAGACCCATGGAGGGCTGCTGGGTGGGAGCCCAAGCAGCTTTGGCTTGAGGCACTGCTCAGTGGCATCAGCCAGGGTGCTCTGAGCTGCTGTTTTCTTGCTGCAGAGCTCTACTGGGTCTGATTGAGTTAAGCTTGCTTGAGAGCCCGAACACTTAAAATTTAGATTGGGTAATGTCAGGTCCTGCTGAGAATAAAACGTTTAGCTGACTCATGCTATACGAAAGGTGTGTGTGTTATCAAGTTAACTCTTAATGTATACAGTTTAATTCTGAACAGAAATATATACTTTATAGGTGACATGACTGAAGACTCTTAAATGCTGCTCCTGCTGAATTAAACAAATTTTAACGTGATGTTTTGCCAATTAAGATGTTATAGGTCAAGATTTGGAAAAGGTATACATTTTACTAATTTCTAACAGATAAAAGCATTTATTTCATTGCTAGAGACTTACATTCTAACTAATCAGTAACTTACACCGCACTAAATCCAGCTTGTTTCAGGTGTTTGCAACTCATAAATGTAGGAATAACTAAATAGAAGATGATTATCTCTAAAAACAAAAGAGTAGTAGAATATCAAAGGAAAACATCACTGGTATCTGTTTAGCACTGTTCCTAAGCAAAAATATATGATAAATATTGCCGGATTCAGTTCTTTTGTTGTGTGTTACTGTTCGGGGGCTGGGGTTTCTTTGTGTCACTCTTCACCCTGCCTGCCCTTTCTTTAAAGAATAAACAAAGTATCACAGAGTTCCCCTTAAAAGATGGGGAAAGGGTGTGTCTCTATTTTTCTTTCTTTTCTTTCTTTCTTTTCTCCTCTAATGTCCACATGAAGTCCAATTAAAAGATCATTAATAGCAATGCGTAGGTGTTGGAAGAGTTTGTGCAGGAAAGATGTTTCTCCTCTAGGAAGATTTAGTAGCTTTCCATTTGAATTTCCGTAAATACTTTTTATGTGAAAGGTAAATGTTTTGGACCTCATAGCAGCCTTCCAGTACCTGAAGGGGGCCTATAAGGATGCTGGGAAGGGACTCTTCATTAGGGACTGTAGTGATAGGACAAGGGGTAATGGGTTCAAACTTAAACAGGGGAAGCTTAAATTGGATATAAGGAAGAAATCCTTTGCTGTAAGGGTGGCAAAGCACTGGAATGGGCTGGCCAAGGAAGTTGTGAATTCTCCATCCCTGTCAGTGTTCAAGGTCAGGTTGGACAGAGCCTTGGGTGACATGGTTTAGTATGAGGTTTCCCTGCTTATGGCAGGGGGGTTGGAACTTGGTGATCTTAAGGTCATTTCCAACCCCAACTATTCTATGATTCTATGATTTAGTCAATATTGCAGTATTCTTTGTATCTTGCAATGAATGCTGCTGATGCCTTCTGTTCACCAGCACAATGGTCCTCCCTGGTGTAATGTAATTCACTGATACACAATAATGTCATAACCACTTGAAAGGATCCTGAGGGGAAAATTGGTATCTCAGTATTGCAGTACAGCATCAGAAAATGTAAGAGAGAGGGAGTATCTGTGTAACAATTTACCAAACCCAAAAGACTGCTTTACACTGTGCTTTGGAAAGCTGGTAATAAGTATTTAGAATCAGAATAGCAGTTGATTAAACTGAACACAAGTTTTAACTTCACTGAACTATTTTTTTAATCCTTTCTGGATTTCTTAACAATTCATAGCTCTGATGCTAGCTTTGTAGCAAAAAGGCTCACAGCAAGAGCCTCAGCCTTGCAACAACAGTGGGAATAAATATGTGAACATGCCCAGAGCATCATCTTACTAAAACGTATTGTTCTCTGAATCCAGAGATGAACTCTGGAGAGCTTATTGTGTTTGTGTTGCATGTGATTATGCCAACGTGTGTCTGCCTGTGTAATCTGCTTGCCAGTGTAGTCCTTGGCCCATTCTTCAAATATCTTTCTCAAAAAGAGATCCTTAAATGGAAGTTAGCTGACCTAAATTGAAGGATTACAAACATCTTCACAGTGGCATTTTTTAGTCTTATTTTTAAAGGAAAATTCAGTTTATGCGGTAATAGTTTCTAGAGCATCAATATCTCATGAACAGTTGGTTATAAAGGGAATATGTGCAGAAGTAGGCAAAGCAGATGGCAAAACAGTAGTTTAAAGCAGCATATATGCTGTTTTGGGAGTCATTGTTTCATGAAATGTTATTGGTCTATTGACTGTAGTAAGTATTTTAGAGGTGTAACGTGGGTTTTAACAATCTATCTTGTGTGTACTCTACATTCCAGATTTAGCTGTTTAACCACTTGGATTCTGGAGGAAACTGGATATAGCCGTTTTAACCACCAGACTTTTAAGCACTAAGTTGTGGTCCAGAAGGTAGAGACTCAGGAAGTGGAATCCTTAACCACTTATGGTTTATTCTAAAAAAAAAAATAAGTAAAAAATAAACAAACAAAACCCCAACAAATAAACAACTCTAATGGCTTTAAAAAGAATGTAATTGCAAGATCCCCAACTGTACGTGTTCCTGGTACTACTTCTGTCTCTGACCTGACTCATTCTGACAAGATTTTTCTTCTCCATACAATTCATTCTGTCTCCTGAATTATTTTTTGCTTTACAGCATTACGGAATTGCTGACATCTTTTTTTGTTTCATTTTTGCAACAGTGAAACAGCTGCTACTTTCTAAGTTTAAGCACCTGCAGACAAGTTCATCAAATCTTATTACATGGAGCAGAAAACCAGTGAATTGTGAATGTTAGCTCCCATATTGTGATTTCCCTTCTTCTGATGCAAAGCAGCAATGTGTTTCATTACTGAACCTTACCCAAATATTCTCAAGGATGTGGCTTCTAACACATCTCTTCTGTTGAAAAGCTGTAATGATTGCCAAGTTAACATTTATGCTTGATTTAAAAATAAATAAAGCACAGAGTTACTCTATGTTTATTCCTGTTTCCTGTGTAACTTCCCAGTGTTGTTAGTCTCATGTTTTCTAATCTGAATACCCATATGTTATTTTGCTTGTGTAGCTTTTAATAGGATGAAGACTATAGTGGTTTGTTGGTCTGGGTAGCTTTCTTGGTGGGTTTTCAGTGGTTTTTGTTGATTGGTTTTCTTGTTGTTTTTGTCCTCTTCATCCCTCTAGAGGAAAACTTGGCATCTATTATACTGACCTATTGTTCTTAGCTCTACCTTCCGGAGGATTTCTTCTAATTACCCCTCTCCTTTAAGCATGCAAAGCATCATCTGTTTATTCTAGGTCCTCTTGCTATCAGTCCTAATTGAATTGAAGGAGTGACTTCAATCTTGTTCAAATGTGCTGGAAGGTGCTTCTATAAAACTTGATATTAAAGGACTAACTTATCTATTAAAGGCCTGTAGAATTAAGGCTAAAGATATGCATTTGTACTGTAAACTACAGTGTTGATTAAAAGTAATAGTCATCAAACATAACTGTTAAACTGCTTCTGGCAAGAAGAGACTATTGAGCAAACTTGGCAGTGTAAGAGATCATGTGTGAACGAAAATGAGATGAGCTAATTTGGCAATTGTATTTGGATTATTAGGAAAGATTCACCAAATTCTTTTGGCCAGGAGAGAAGTGAGCATCATGTTTTCATCTCATATTAGCAAATAATCTGGTCTGTAGTCTGGAGCAAAAAGGTTAGAAAGCTAACTTTAGTGCTGCTTATCATTCATAGGATGCAGTCCTAAAACTCAAGGTTTGAGTGAAATTTGCTCAAGTGAAAACACCCCCAGCTATTGAAAACTTCTCCTCAGTAACCCCAAATTCACAAAGCATTGCACAAGGCTTTTGCTGAATATTTGTATTTAAAGAGAATCCTACTGGTTTTGGAAAGACTCTGACTTTTTTTTCATGGACATGCTAGCTAGAATGAAGTCACAGTATGTCCCACAGGCAGCAAAAATTCAATGGAGAAAGCCTGTGTAAAGCCCTTTTTAAAAAACTCTATTTCTTACATCCTTTGAATGTTAGTATGGAAGTATATTCTAGGTCAACATCTTCTTGAGAGAGGACTTCTGAGCTTTCTTAAAATTCATGTATTTCAGAGGTGTCACCCCCTTCAGTAGGGGACATAAGGTGAAAATAGCTTTGATTATTACACTGCTGAAAATGAGACTTTTGTGTGCAGCTGGTCAAATTACCTATCTTACCTGCTACTTAGGATCTGTTTGCCATGCAGAGTTCTGGTTAGTTAGCTACTCCTATAGCTTTAGAAGCCAGAATTTAATACATACTCATACATACTCATCCTCTGCAGTGAAAGTGCTTCGTAAAATGCTTAGATTAATTAAAAAGGGTTGAGAAGACCTACTGAGGAAAAACTGCTGTGAAATTGAGAAGGGACTGAGGATGCACAGGCAATTGGGTTCCAGCTCAAATGAGTAAGACTAACAATGGGAAGAGACATTCCTTCACTGTAACAATGTAGTTACTTAGAGCTTTTTAAAATTGTAGCATCTTGATGTTCTTCCTAGCATCTGGAAACATGATCCTGCAGTGAATGAATGACTTCACTGGTTCTGAATGAGTAGACTCCAGTTCCATATGTTTACTGGAACTGTGACTAATGCTGGTTGACACAGTAGGGAAGTAAACTAAATTTGTTTTCAGGGGATTTTTTATAAGTAATGTGTGTATCCGTAGGTATAAAAATGACACTAGTTCTTGAAAGCGTTTATCCTTTTCAAGTTGATTGGCAGTTACAGCAACAGTCACTTATAAATTATAGGAGAGTTCAGATATCTTCATCTTGAATTGTGGGCCAGAATGTTTGTGTGGGTTTTGGGGGTTTGTGTCATGTTTCTTCTAGTTTTCCAACTCTATGCGTTTCAGGGCTGACCCTACAGTTGATATAAATCAGTCTAGTACTGTTGCCTATTGTTCAGGGGAACATGACAGTTTGTACTGGGTACATAGCCTTGTCTTGTAGATTTAATAGTTCTACAATTTCCCTAGGTGTTTGCACAGGCCAGTGATTTGCTGAATTGTTACACCTAATAGCGCAACTGGCAATCTGTTTGGATCACTGTTGCAGTGTGTGGTATGAGGTGGGCAGGAGAGCAGTGGCAAGGGGCTTCTACTCCTGTAGCCTATTCTTTTGGTCTTTGGAAACATGATGGTACTAAAATCAACATCCTGATGTCCTTCTTAAAATAAGCTGCAGCTGAAGCAGCTTTAGGCTTGCACTGTTCCTGCAAGCTGTTTGCAGCCACTGATGAGTTGCTGTGGAATCTGATGTTGGGCCTGACAGGGAGAGGGATGGAAAATGGGCTTTTTTGTGAGAGCCCGACTAGTTTAAAACCCCATCCCCCATTTTCATAAGCTCCCTCTGAATTGCCACGGAGACAAGAGGAGTAGCAGAGGTTTGAGTCTTGTAAAACTGCAATCTATAAATATTTATTTGGTTAATGGCATATGCTTTCTGGATTGTCTCTCTGTTGGAATAAACTCCATGCTACATTGAACCTCTGCAAGCTGTGAATTCAAACCATTCCCCTCTTCTGTGCAACTAGAAAAAGGAAGCAAAAATTGAGTTTTAAAATTTTATAATTAATTATATATATGTTCTCCTCCCTCCCTGAATTTCCCACACCATCTCATGTAGTAATCTTTCAGTGCTGGGACTGCTGAAAGCACTTAGGAGGCTGTTCAGTTTATGGGGAATTGTGCTTTGAGTTCAGTTCCTTTAGAAAGGCTGACCTAAATAATCTCTTCCGTTCTTGTTTCATGCCACTTAATTTTTATTCCCTACTTTCTCCTCTACAGGCTCTTCCAAGTTTGTGTTTCCAGGGCTGACTGTCCTTGGGGCTCTGCTCTGAAATGAATTATTAACATGATCTTAAACTCTTAGGACTACTACTGGTAACTTTAGATAATTGGCTCTGAAAACTTCAGTCTCTTATTACTTTCAAGATTATTTTCTTTCTGCTTAACTTGAAAGTTAAAAATAAAGGCATCATCCACTGGTGTGCTGGCCCTCCAGATTGCACTAAACAGTACACACAAAGCAGAGGATTAACTCATTCTTAGGCTGGCATTATAAATGAAAACCTCGTTGCTAGTCTGCTCTGTAGTTGAGGCATTTAACACAGAAACTTCTTTCCTTTGTGGGATTGCAAGCTCCTCAGATCATCCAATACCAGCTTTAAATACAGGTAAAAACTCTGCTCTTTTTCAATTTCTGGCTAAGCTTCTTTCCCCCTGTTTAAAAACTCCTGGTGGGATGACAATGTAGTTCTGCATTCTGTTTCTCAAGTGTGTTCCATTATGAAGACAGAGTTACTGAATCAAATTAAACCCTACTTTCTGTAACAGAAGAGTGTGAAGGACTGGTTTTACTTTTATGCTACATCTAAGCAAAATAGTACTCTTTTTTTTTGTTTGTTTGTTTTTATATTAGGCTCTAGACTTCTGGACATGTAATAGGCAGTAAATCCACACATAGTTGTTGCTTTTAGCTTTCCAGCTGTGTTCAAATTCTTAGCCACCTTTTTTAAGTGGGAAAAGGGAGGGATGCTACAGAGATTTTGCCCAGTTTCCAAGGAGTGTATGTTGCAGCAGACAAAAACCATTTGAACCTGAGCAGCTTGTTCATTTAAGCTCTTCTGTTTTAGTCCAAGTTTTGAGAGTTTTGAGTTTTTTTTCTGAAACAACCTACTACTTCTCAGGTTCCTCTGTCTGGAGGAACCACCCTAAAGTATGCTTTAAGGTGAACCTTGCTTTATCTCAATAGAGGTCCTGCAGGCAGGATACCTTAAAACTTGATCGCTTTCTTGCTTTTTTTTATCTGTAGATAATTTGATTTTTTTTTCTTTTAATTTAACTGCTTTAACTCTTAATTTGAGATATTTTAATAAAAAAGAGAAAAGGTGAAGAGGGTATCTGCCGACTTCTCATCAAAACTTATGTATCTTTTATAGCTACATAAGACAGTGTATATCTTAGATATCTAACTGACCTACCATCTGGATGCTGGCCTTATCAGCTTCAAATGTATAACTCTGCTTAGGAGAGCAAATGGAATGGAGGATTACTCCGTTGTGCAATGGCTCTGAGCCTGGGCTGGAAGGGGGAAAATGCCTTTGGGTTTTGGGTAAATGTTTTTGGTTTCACTGGGGGTGAGGGGAAGGTGAGGGGTTTCGTGTGTGCCAGATAATCAGCTGTAGAGATGGAGTTTTAATTCTGTAAAATAGATGTTCTTCCAAAGGAGAAGCCAAACCAAATATTGGATCTGGCTCTTTCCTTCCCACCACTCTGCTCTTTCCTTGCTCCAAAAACCTGGTCCATTTCTCCACAAATTGAACAAATGTCAGGATTTAGGAGGGGGCTTGTATAATCGAAGGGGAGGGAAAGCTAACAGGTATCTGCGCACTCAAATTGTGGTTCATTACAAGGCTTTCAATGAGGTTGTTAATAAATCTTCTTATGGAAAAAGCACTGCCTACAACAAAGAGGTTAAGCTGTGCTACCCTACCAGTGAGCTTTTATTCCCTGTAGCCGCATTTTCATTGAACCTTCTGATTATCTAAAAGCCTGCTACTTCTGCTGTATCTCTCATTCTCTAGAGGCAAGACCAAGATACTGCATTTTGAGTACTGTCTAAAGAATACAGTAATTAGCCATTTATTTCCCCTGATGCTTGAAACACTACTAGCATAGATACACTAGAACTTATTTGTAGTGTGAGAAAACCAGTACTGCATCTGCTTGTATTGAGGAACCATTTTCCTTATAGATGTAAGGATTATAAAGTGAACTTTGTTAAAAGCAGTTTCTTTAAGCTGCTAGAAAAACTTCCCTTGTTTGCCACTGACATATGAATAGCACATGTGTACATAGTGTAGGATCCCTAGGTTTTCTTCCTTGATTAAAAGCATCTGCAAGGTCTATGTTCTAATTAGCCAGTAGCAGTGTTAAAAATCATGCCACGTATTTCACAGCATGTTAAGCTACTCTGAAGGGCTGTATGTGTGTGTTACCACCAGTTTGAGAGTTGCGGCAGCTCTGGGGTCTGAATGACTAGAACTTGCTGTGCTTTATTCTAGCAGTTTCCAAAGCACAAGAGAAGCACTGCTGACAGCTACCACCTAAGTGAAGGGGTGGCTAAGAAGCTCTTTAAGTTCCTTTTGTGGTTTAGATCCCTTTAGCTGCTCAGCTAGAAAATGTGCCTTCTCTCAAGTTACTGTCCTTTATGTCAGTTTGCTCCTTTGTTTTCTGTGGCTGAAGATATACAGGGCTGGGAATTTTTATGAATTGGATAAACTCTCTCACAAGTAAATTCTGTTCTATAAATATTATTTAAGATGCAAGAAATTAAGTAATCCAAGATAACTGAAAGACTGAAGTTGAGCTTCTTAATTCCAACCCCCTCCCATGATGTGAGATAACTTCTTCTATCCCTTCATGCCCTGACAGCAGCATGGCTGTGAAGAGTGGTGGGTCTGAGCCTCAGTTGCCTATTTTTCAGTGTCTGAATTATCATAGTCTAGCCTGCCAACACCACCATGAGCAGGGCTGATAGCCTTTCAGTTGTAGCAACTGCATCTTAGACTACTAAGAAGAATGTGAGTTGTGTGATTGTAACAGAACTCTGTGCTGTTTGAGTACCTCAGGTTAGTAGTTACATAGCAAAGAAGTCTGTATCAGCATCTAGGGATGTTCCTGATGGCTTATCCTGAGGTGGTCACATGTCTGAAAGATGCTAACGCCAAACAGATGCCTGCTTTCCTATTTCCTTTCAAGCATTTCAGAAAGAGAACTGGCTTCATTATTGCTTTATTCTTGGGACGTCCAACTTCCTAAATCTACAGTATTCTCTGAAATCCTTTGTTAAGCTTTGCTATAGGCCACCTGCTATTTAGAACTTGGCAAAACAAATACTGCAAGCTGGCTTCTTCTCTTGTACTTATAACTTTGTTTTGATTCTGTTCTCATGTAATTTCCTCCAGGCAAACTATTTCCTTTGATTTGGCTTGACTAGTATGCTTTTTCTTAATGATTCCTCCAGCTAGTAGTATCATTTTACAGCTGTGTGAGTGATTATCAAATGGAAAGTGTGTATTTCTGGGGTTTGCTTCCGAACAAATAAGGTTTCTGACACACCATAAGGGTTTCTTTCAGTCTGTATAAAAGTATATTATTAAAAAGAAGTTCATTGGTACAGTAATATGTCATCCTTTCACTCTTGCCCTTTATATGGTGAATTGAAACCAAAAGTTTAAATCTTGGATTCAGAGTAGTTGGCAGAGACATTTATAGAATCATAGAATAGTTAGGGTTGGAAAGGACCTTAACATCAAGTTCCAACCCCCCTGCCATGGGCAGGGATACCTCACACTAAATCATGTCACCCAAGGCTCTGTCCAACCTGGCCTTGAACACTGCCAGGGATGAAGCATTCACAGCTTCCCTGGACAACCCAGTGCCTCACCNCAACCCCCCTGCCATGGGCAGGGATACCTCACACTAAATCATGTCACCCAAGGCTCTGTCCAACCTGGCCTTGAACACTGCCAGGGATGAAGCATTCACAGCTTCCCTGGACAACCCATTCCAGTGCCTCACCACCCTCACAGTAAAGAATTTCTTCCTTATATCCAATCTAAACTTCCCCTGTTTAAGTTTGAACCCGTTACCCCTTGTCCTGTCACTACAGTCCCTATTGCTCAAAATAACATTTTTAAGGAAGAGATGCTCTAGCTTAAAGGAGCTCTTCTGTCTTTCTGCTTGATCAGAACATACAATGGTTTTAATTTGGTCAGTTATCTCTGCACCACCTTAAGTTACAGTTCTGGATTCTACTGCTTCTTGAAAAGGGTCATGTATATTTGTGGTTTGTGTGTGTGGGGAGGAGGGCTGTGTGAATGTTGAACTATTTTGCACTTACTGTGTTGTATAATATATTTATATATTCAATAAATCCCTTGATGCAAGGGGAAATATGGAGACTTTGTGCAATTGCAAGCTCCCAGGGTACACAGGGTAATATTGTGATAGGTAACTTCCATAGAGAGAAGCAAGTACCACGGTCCTGCCCCAGAAGTCATAAAATGTATTTTACGTGGCTTCTAGCTCATGAATACTTAAACCATGACAGTGAGCAGTGTGACATCTGTATTAGAAAAGGAGAAAAGTTTCCAGGCCCATGAAACAGTGAATGTAATACAGTGGTGAACTGCATGTGTTTGAGATGTTTGTGCGCAGCCAGCAAAGGTTGATGTAAAGTAATTTATAAATTACTTTAGTCACATGCTGGAGGCCTAGAAATGTTTCTTACCTATAGCTGCCCACAGAGCTTCAGAACAAAAGGCTTCTCCTCTTCATGAAGACATGAAAGAAGATGTTCTTTAATTAGTAAACAGGATTTGTTATCTACTGCCATATAGGATATGTGCTGGTGTTATTCTAGAAAAAACATGTTTGGTAAAAGTCAAAAGCTAATTTTTTTTTTCTATAAATCTAAAAAGGGTTTAATAGGTAAAAAGCAAAATGACTTAATGACTTCAAGCTTTATTCTAGACAAAACCAAGGAGATGGACTCTGAGTGGACATGCAGGGCTAATGGTTACTTTGGGAGATGCTGGAGAAGTTTCAACAGGGTGTGTGTTGGGGATCATTTTGTGTATTTTCTTTATTTCTGTTTCCAACAGGAAAGTTTCCTTTCTTGATGGGGTGGAAAAATTTCTGAGCACTATTTGTAATGCAAATCTTTTTTTGCTATTTCAGTATTCCAAGGCTATGTAAATGGCATTGCTGGAATTGTCTCCATCACTTCCTATTCATTTTCATATCAAACTTACACTGTAACTATTTTGAGGTATCAAAAGGTGATGCTAACATTAAAACATATGAAGGACAAGAGAGTTACATGCTAATTTTGATCCTTTGGCAATGTGCACATAGGAGAATTCACTTTACATTGTGTGAAGCTGTATTCTCTTAGAAACAAGAGATGTTGGACATATATTTTAAAGGGGATAGTGAGATACATAGCAAGTTGCAACTCTGAAGAGTAATACAGGGATATGGGGTGTAGGTGCCCAGGGGCCTACAGGAGCCTCTGTGAGGAGCAGCTAGATCCAATGGACCCACCACAGGACACGTCTGGTTCCTGCAGCCATGATGGCAGCACCTGGGTGAGGAAGGGGAAAACCCTGCCTGGATGTGAGGGGAAAAGCGTCAGAAACAGCCCTGAGAGCACTGAGGGGGAGAGAAGGAGGATCCTCTGCAGCCCGTGTAGAAACTATGGTGGAGCAGGTATTGCTTTGCAGCCTGTGGAGGACCATGCTGGAGCAGATATGCACACTGCATCCAATAGAGGGTCCCATGCTGGAGCAAACGGATATAGTTTGAAGGAACCTGAAGTGTGTGGAGAACCCATGTTGGAGCAGGCTCCTGATAGTACCTGCAGCTCATGGAGAGGAGGGGAAAAATGTACAGATGAAGGAGCATCAGAGGAGCTGTTACAGACTGACTACAGAACCCCTGCTGGTTTTACCTGGAAGTGGAACTAATTTGTTTTCTCTGAGCTGTGTCGGGTTTGGGGTTGGTGGTAACTTCTACGTCATCTCCTGTCTTCTCCTGAACCATGAACTTCTCAGGTTTTACTCCCTTCTCATGCTGAGGAGGGAAGTGGCTGGGTGGGTGTGCAGCGGCTAGCCAAGGTCAACCCACCACATCAGGATACAGTGAATCTGTGAGGATACAGTGAATCAGTCACTGAACTTTGGCTGCAGCGCTGGGTACTCAAATACCTGTTCTGATTCTTTCTCCATGATTCAGAGGCAATGGCCATACATACTGATAGAACTACAATCTGTGGTTGGTTTCGTTTTGTTTTTTTCTTGGATGGAGGATTCCCTCTGTAGTGCAGATTTGAACAATAAGGAATGATCTTAATTGAGAAGAAAACCATGATGGTGTGTGAGATCAGTATTGTTTAGTATCTTCACAAATGACAGGGACAGTGAGATCAAGTGCACCCTCAGCAAGTTTACAGATGACACCAAGCTGAGTGATGCAGTTGATACGCCTGGGGAACAGGATGCCATCCAGAGAGACATGGACAAGCTTGAGAAGTGGGCCTATGAAGCTTGAGAAGAAGGCCTATGGCTTTCAGGAGGTTCAATAAGGCCAAGTGCAACGTCCTGCAGCTGGATCAGCTCAACCCCCATTATCAGTACAGGGTGGGGGATGAAGGGACTGAGATCAGCCTTGCTGAGGAAGAATTGGGGGTACTGTTGCACGAAAAGTTCTTCACCTCAGAAAGGTGCTTTTTTTTGGGGAAAAAACCTTAATGTCAGCTTGTGTTAGGAGCTGTATTTAGTTGTTCTTAAGCACTTGGTAGATTTGTAGCCTGTCATGGAGTAATTGGAATAACTGATGACTCTTGGGCTTTGCAAGAAGGCTTCTGAATCATGAGGGAATGAAGTGAAACCTTTTCCTGGGAGGAGAGCAGCTCTTAAGAGAGGGTGTATAGTGAGGTCCAGTGGGGGAACAGGTAGCTGGGTGGCGGTTGATGTAGGGCTAGTGGTTATTTCACATGTTCTCTGGAATTTTGGTGTTCTTAATACAAGAAAAACCAAACCTCTGTACATTTTTGAACCTGGTTTTGTTTTTTGATATGAAACTGTAGAAATATTGACTAATGTTTTCTATCTCACTTCAACAAGAATGAGGTAGCTTCCAATTACTGCGCACATTTTGTGCTGTAGGAGCTGTATATGGTATTCTTCAGTAAACATCTGCCTTGTAACAGGGATACAATGGAAAATACACTTATGGATGAATGCAGGTCTCCCCCATTAGAAACAGACTGAGACATTACCCCAGTATAAAACAATGCCTACTGTTTATATAGAACTTCTCACATGTAAATGTTATCATGCTACTGTAAGAGAGAAATATTACTGTTTTTTACAGGTGCCAAGGCATGGAGAAGAAAAGATGAATTGTTCAAGGTCACCCACATACCTAGCCCTGATCTAGCTCTTACTGTCTGCTAAAGAAAGCATGAGACTATCTAATCTGCCCAGTGTAAGGAGGTCTTGAAATTACTGTTTGTAGCTGCTGATGCACATATGAAAGTACAAATACTTATTGCTGAATTGTGTCCTTTTTTTGTCTTTTTGCAGATCGTAAAGTGTCTGGAATTTCCATTGAAACGGATAACAAAAATGTAAAAGCAGAGGAGTTCAAGGGTACAGTATGGGCATTGCTGTGAATATTTTAGAGTAAATATAATACATACAAACTATGCATACAGAAGCTGTGTAGCTGTTAAGATTGTCTTTCTTTTTCTTCAGTGGTCCAGCTCATACAATCTGCATTGACTGTGCATTGACTTGGTCTTGTCCCCATTTTCTCCTGCTTGATGTGGGGTTGGGCTAGATGCTCCCTAGAGGTCCATTTCAAACTTATCTATTCTATGATTCTATGACTCATTTGTCAGTCCTTCATCAATCACTCTAACTTCTGCCTGGTTTCATTCCACCCAAAATGATGGGAACTGATAGAAAAGAGAAGCACTAATTATCTTGCATGACAGAGAAGTGAGGGACTAGGGAGAGAAAAATGGTAAGTCAGTTAATTTTCAGAAACTATAATGGCTATTTACATATTTATATATGTGTATGTCTTATGAAAAATTACTTCCAATAATGTGCTAGAGAAGTTAAGGAGGCAGGGAGGAAAACCTGATGTTTTTTGGGTAGGTGAGAAAGGGATCCTAACAGTGTGTATGTGAGGTTTGTGGGTTGTGAGGGGAGCTCTTGTTTGACTGGTTTCTTTACATTTGGTTGGAATGGAGAGAGATGGGAATTTGAGACTTGAAAGAACTGTTTGCTGAGCTTTAGACTTCATTCATCTGTTCTGAGGTAATGATCAAGTATTTTGGAGGTAGCTGAAGCTGTCAGCGGGGCTTCTGTCAAGTATTCTTGTCACTTTTGGGGGAGTAAAACTTAATACATTTGGAACTCAGGACACTTAAGAGAGAGAAGCTCTTTGGGTAATATTAAAGCTTGATTAGGCTCTGTCTTTTTGTATGATGTATAGCTTACGGTTTGTTCCTTCACTCTTTTTATGGTAAAGTGAGATCAGTTTAACATAGGTCAGGTGCCATACCAGGTTCTTTTTGTGTAGCAACACTAAGGGAATGGTGGGGGCTGATAGACAGAGGTATTCAGTTGGATACAAATGATCCAAAATGCATTTTTCTTTCCTTCTCTAACTCCTGTTCTTGTAGAGGAGGGTGGTCAGTCACTGGAACAGGCTCCCCAGGGAAGTGGTCACAGCACTAAGTCTGTCAGAGTCCCAGGAGCATCTGGATGACACTGTTAGCCATATAGTTTAGTTTTAAGTATTCTTGCAAGGAGCAGAGAGTTGGACTCAGTGATCCCTGTGGGTTCCATCCCCCCTGAGATATCCTATGATTCTATAACCAAATGATAACCTTCAGACTAGATGTAAATCCAAGTTAAACATTCCCAAGACCGGTCCAAGATCCCAGATGGCTTTTCCAGGTCTGGCAGAGCCTGTGCTAATGCACTGCATCCTGTGGACCTATCATAATGCAAGACCTGTTCTGGAAATACCTCTTGCTGACTGTATGGTCATACTATGACTAGTGCGGGGGGAGTAGTAGAGGGGAACTAAAAGGAATGTTTTATTATGTTTTGTCTTGTCTGTGTGTGCTCCCTTTCTTCCATGCCATTCCCCTTCTCTGCATAAGATTAGTGGGAGAGCATCAATGCTATTTTTTCCTGAAACAAAAAAATGTGGTATGCAAGAAAGGGGCAACTCATTCAAGACAGAGGTGACTTGTTCAGCTGAGAACTCTTCAGCTGAGCTGCTTTTATGTCAGCTAATACAGACTAGCTCATGAGACCAGCCAACTGTCACAAGGTCAGTTGCAAGAGCAAGCTGAGCTTGAATGATGGCTTTTCTTTGTTAAAAGGATACAAAAACAAAATTGAAAGGAAACTTTAGCAAATCTTAAGATTCAGGAAGCCTCCACCCATCCACTCAACCTAAAGTCAGGAACCTCAGGCTTCCTGAGTGCACAGCATGTTTTTCATTGCGGCTAGTGCATGTGTAACGTGTTTCTGGCACAGAACGCCCTCCTGCCTCACTTTTTCTTTCAAGTCTGTCTAGACATTTTTTTCCCCTATGAGAGATCACCAAGGCTACCAGTCGGGCCCCTTGGAAGCTATGTGCTTCTCCACAGAGGGGACCTGGGAAGTCAGACTCTAAAGGGTGAGTAGGTAGATCAGTTGGTAGCTCTTAAGTGCCCTTCAGCCGTGTTTGCTTAGACTGGAAAGGAGGGTGCCAGTTAATGTAGATTGACTGTATGTTTGAGCAGTGTTTCCTGAAAAGCTAGACAAGCAGTGTTGAAACTATAAAGGCTTTTGATCCTTGATAGTCTGGCCTGTGTTGGAAGAAGCCTAGAGGTGGCAAGGTCAATATTGAACTTGTTTCTTTTACAGAAGTTTCTGGGAGAGGCTATATTTTCCTGTATTAATAGATTTGGAGCCAGTCAGAGGTGTGGATATATTCCTCCCTCTGATGCTGTCTTCCAACAATTTGTACTAATACCTTGATATCTTGAGTTAAGAGTTATCGGTGGAGGGGGGAGGGGAGGCAGGGGAATGTATATTTCAGCATGCTTTTCCGCAGGGAATAAACTATTGAACCACTGAGTTTATCCCAATAAATACTGATGGTCTTTATCATCATCTCTGTCAGTTCCTATCTGTCATGTCTCTGTCTGGTTTTGTTTGTTGCAACCCTTGTTACTTGTTACTGTTTTTGCATTGAATAGGTCCTTGATTGGGAAACCTTCATGAAGCAGACTTACCTCCCACATACCCTTACAATAACTAATGTGAAATTGTAACTAAATATACAAATTCCTTAGGAGAATGTTTAACCATTTTGTCCACCTGCATTAAGTTTACATTAAACAGGTAAATTACTGATGCTGAATTCAGAATGGTAATTCATAAAATATCATTTACAGGATCAGAGTCCTGATTTTAATGAGCACTGATAAAAATATTTAAACCTAAAATGAGGGTAGCAATACAGAATCTGTGCTCATTCAACATGGTCCTCAGCAACTGAAGTTTGATCTGAAGGCCACCAAAGTATGGAAAAATCAATAGGTTCTGTTTGTGTAAATCTGGAGAAGGCCTGATGGCATCACCTTGAGAAGTAGATATGGCCCCTACTGACTGCTCAAATTCTTTTGAAGAGAGAATATTAACTTCATGGAGTGTGAACGTGTACCAAACACAATGCTAAAGTCCTCCTTGCATTATTTTCTTTGTTTCTTTTTTTGCCCCTCTAGAGGCTATTCTTAGTTGTAAGCACAAGTTTTCCAAAAGTGTGAGCTTAAGAATAGAATGGAAGAAAATTCAGTCTCAAGGAGTCTCATTTGTCTACTACAACAGTGAATTTACAGGTATAGTACCACAAACTTAGACTGATAGTTTAACATGTCATTCTCTAGCTTAGATACCAACTCTTTCTTTGGGGAATAACATTAGGAACTGAACAGCTGTCAGTTTGAGGGAAAAAATTCTTCCCTGGGGGGGTGGAGAGTGGAAAGCACTTAATACAATCATCAATGATTAGTTATTTTTTAATGAAGTTGAATATAGTAAGACTCAAATGTAAGGAAAATAACATTCCTTGTCATTTTTCAAAAATGAAATTACATTTGGATATAAACTGCCCAAAACTACTGCAAGCTCTGCACTCCTATGCTACAAAGAGCTTTCTGAAGCCTCCTGTAGAGCTGGAGGCTTAGGTATGAATAATGCAGCAATTTTTATATACATAAAATATAAACTCAGCTGTATATTTTAAATAATTTGTATTATTTTCAGAAGTGGAATTTCTGCTTATATGTTCTAGAAAGGACTTACCTCAGCTTCATATGGGTCTCTGGTACCTTGTACACAATAAATGAAGGTTGAGAAGTAAAATATAAGCTCAGTGATGTTGTTGGTTTATAAAGCTTGCAAGATGTACTGATGGTGTTGATGAAAGTGGGATTGGGTTTTTTCTGTGCATATTTAGTTTAAAGAAATGCTGGAACTCATGGTTCTGTGTGTGCATGTAAATTTGCTTTTGTAACAATCTATAGAATGAAAAAAAACCTGGTTGTAGGACATCTGGCAGTATCTTTGCTAAATACATCTGGTTTTTCTTGCCAAGTTAAAATGTCAAATACTTCACTGTGGTCTCACACTGTTAGTGATTGCTGTCCCTCTCATGGAAGGTAATGTCTTTTTTGTTACCTGACTGCTGCTGTACATGTTTTCTTGAAATATCTGCAGATAAAAAAAAACATTCCACCTTTCAACTAGAAAATATGACAGATGTAGGAGGTTTTTTGTTTGTTTTAAGGTGGTTTTTTAGACCAAATGAACAAGTTGTGGACAGTTCTTACTGTCTTGGGAAGGGGAATACATGTTGCTCCTTGGTGACAGATAGCTAACCCTGAACAAATGAGTTTATAAATGGCATGTGATTTCAGAACAAGCCAATGAGACACAGACATTTGCTATAAGCAAAGAGCAGAAACTTCTCTCTGTTCTCCCTTAAAGGTGATCTTCGAGGCCGAGCAGAGATGCTGAATACAGGAATCCGTATTAGGAATGTGACTAGAAGGGATTCTGGCACCTACCGCTGTGAAATCAGTGCAAAGAGTGAAGAGGGGCAACGCCTGGGAGAGGCTACTATTACACTCACAGTATTGGGTACAAACTTTTTTACCCGGCCTTCTGTAACTCAATTGAATGATGGCAAGGCGTGTTGATGGTAGGGTTGTCTGTATGGTATGTGGCTGCTGGTTTTTTGGGTGGTCTTTGGGCTGAGTTTATAAACACATGTACATACACACGTTCTACAAGGTACTCACAAAAGAGCTTTGCCAAATGCACACTTGCATTGGAAAGAAATGTAACTAGGGTTTTGTTGCTATAAGTGTGGGTTTCACTTCTCGAAACTTAGCAAGTATGCCTGGTCTATGTATTGCTGAAACTTCCATTTCTACTAAAATTGAAGTCACTTAGCAGCTGAGAATCTGGATAAAAATGATCATGGTTTTTGGCACTGGAAAGTCAGCATCTGTCAACACTTATCAAATATTCCTCAGCAGCAGTTCATTTCAATATGCTACAGTCTCCTCCTGTTTTTGGAAGGAGAAACTGCTGCAGTGTCTGTGCAATGCCAGCCAGCGAGCAAGCAATCTGTGGTCTTTATTTACAGAAGAGATGGTGTTGTCTTGGGGGGGTGGTTGTCCTTTATGGGTTTTCTCTTCATTTTCTTTCCCCATTTGGGAATGCAGGGAAGAGAACACATTCTTCTTATATTGTTCCTGGCATTTTTCCCCATAGATGAGTGGTAGAGGTTGGTGGATTTCTTTTCTATGTATAAGGAAAAAAGAAAATTTTGGCTTTTGATTTTGTAGTTTCTATATGGTATTGTCATATAGTTTGAGGTTTTTTTCTATAAAAAATAATTCATCTTTTAAAGTTACAAGTAAAGTCTCAAAGTCCTTCATAAAGGATGAGAAATTCTTGAACTTCTGATCAGTTCCAACAACGAGCTACTAACACTCCCACTTATTCTTCCTTTCTTTTGTTATCTCAACAGCTTTCCCTTTATAAACATGGCTTCTTAATTTAAAGTTGAAAACTTAAGAGTCCAAAGAAGAGTGTGTGTGTGTGTGTGTGTGTGTGTGTTCCTCATAAACCTTTTTTGAAAGTTAATGTGGATTAGTTAATATTTCACTTGGGTTTTTTATTTTTGCTTCTGATTTTAAAATCAGTCATGGAAAAAGTATGAATACTTGCTAAGTATTCATTGACAAGTATGAATACTTGTCACCTGTGTTTTTAATGTTCCGTGCATGCCTCGTCACTCTCAGCTTTCTTCTACATAAATTGCTGTTACCAAAAAAAACAACCCTAAGTTCCTTTTCTATTCTTCTACTAAAAATCAGAAAAAAGATGTTTATCTCCATGGCAGATGGAATGATCACTTCTCCTGCATCTGTGTGTGGGAGTGTTTAATATATACTGAAATTTATTGTCCAATTAGTTCTGTTCCTCTGTATTTACACAGTGGCTACGGTGGTGGCCAATCTTGGTAATTCTTTCTGGCAGACATTTTTCACAACTTCTTTTAATATAAAAAGACACTTTTCTCACTTCTGTTTTTAAGTACCGGGGCAGGGAAGGGGGGAATTGCTGGACTATGGATTCCCTGAGTTATCCCTCCTCTGTGTGAGCAAGAGGCCCCATACAAGAAGTAAGGTACAACAAACACTCTGGAGTTGCATGAGGGTGTATAGACTGGAGACAGGATGACACAGTAGATGGTAGTGGAGGCTGGCTGGGAGCAGGCATCTTTTTTTAGCAACTCCCAAATTTTGTTGTGCTTTCCAGTGGCAGGACTCTGCCTTCAACCCCTTCTGCATCACCTTATTTCATTAACATGCTAGTTTCTGAGTATGCATGCAAATGCTCACCTCCTCCCCAGGGACTGTCAAACTGTTGTCTTACAGACAGTACTGATAAATCTGTGTAACAAGTGCCATTTCATTGTCCAGTTGCTCCAACTACTCCAGTGTGTGAGGTACCCAGCTCTGCAATGACAGGAACTGTAGTGCAACTGAGCTGTAAGGAGACAGAGGGGTCTCCTCCATCTGAGTACCAGTGGTACAAGAACGGTGTTGCCTTACTGGAAAAGACAGGAACAGGCAATGCTAGAGCAGCAAACATAACTTACACCATGAATAAGAAGTCTGGCACTCTGGTAAGTGTAATAACCAACTCTGTTGTAACCAGCTATCAAGAAGGCCAAATTTACTGTTTAATACAGTGACACACAGGAGTTTTAATCCAGAAATGCACAAGGTCTTTGTTGGAAATCAATGTCATGCTGAAATATGTGCTAACAGATGTAGAAGGTGGTTTCTGCCTGGGGCTAATGACAAGCCATAGACACAGAGTGACACAGACAAATTGGGTGAATTACAAGGCTGCAGTAATGAAAAATGAGCAGAATATAAAAAATATATGACAAATTTCACCTTGCCAGTTAGCTACCTAGTGCCAGGTGAGAATGATCTCTCTGTATGTCAACAGAGTTTTATTGGTAGTAGCACCTTAAAATCTGGAACACCAACTTCATGCGCTTCAGTGGGAGTGCAGCACTAAGGGTGAACCTGATCCTCCCCTACAGTGGACCCAAGGTATTCATTCTTGCAGTCCTTGTATTTGCCTTCCAAGAGTTGAGTGGCATGGCTAGAGTACTTGCCAGTGAAAAGTATTTGATAAGCAGAGCAGTTAAGTATTTCTCCATTGGAAGAAGAGAGAAGGTGCCATTCAGGAGAGGGGGAAGAGATGACACGGATGGACAGGGACAGATGCATTTCCCTCAGGAAGTTCATGGCTCACGTTTTTGTAGTACATGATGTTCATTTTAACAAACAAATGATAAAAATATTCTGATTTCAGGGATTCTGAAATTAGAGTGTCTAAGAAAATGCATTTTATTGGAAACTACTGATCCACTGAAAAAGAATCTCCTTGTAGATCCACTCTATCTAGTTAAAATGTCCATCAAGAAGTCTCTCTTAGACCAGAAGCTGAAGGACAGGCAGTGTGACAAGGGAACTGAATTATGACACTTTGTTTAAACAAATAAACAAATCCCTGTTGACATATTTCTATCCCACAGGAAAGTCTGATTTTTA
The DNA here is from genome assembly GCA_002631895.1 of Agapornis roseicollis. Classification (NCBI taxonomy): domain Eukaryota; kingdom Metazoa; phylum Chordata; class Aves; order Psittaciformes; family Psittacidae; genus Agapornis; species Agapornis roseicollis. Next base: position 24,977 of record NDXB01015263.1, on the reverse strand, counting down.
TTTTATCTTTTCTCCATTCTGATAATGGTTTTGGACTCTTTCTTAACAGCTGTTTAACACAGTTACAAAGAATGACACTGGAGATTATTTCTGTGAAGCCTCCAATGGGATTGGATTATCTCAGAAATGCTCAGTGAAGCGAATGCAAGTTGGTATGTGTCAAACAAAATAAGGGAGGAAACCAGTCTTGCAATAGGAATTATTCTATTGTGTGGTGCAACTGAGAAGCTAAGAATTATATTTTTTTGTTTGATTATGGCATCTGGGGGGAGGAATAATAATATGAATTGCTTCTATGTAGATGCTGTGGCTACTTAAAGCACTCCTTTCATACAGCACAAACATCTCTCGCTGCATTTCACAGAAAAGCAGCTAATTAAGTACCTTAAAATTATTGCAGTAACCAGCCTTTAGGTTGCTAAACACTGAACTTCAGAACAGCAGTACCCATGTAAAAGTCTTAGTAATTCAGATTGCTTTTGTGGAAGGAGTATAGGATGCTGTGCCAGTCTACTGGCTTATTTTCTTTATGAAAAGCCTCTCTTTTCAAATGCGTTCATGTGACATCTTAAAGTATCTTACTGTAACAGATCAGACATTTAACTGAAAGACTCATTTACACCTGCCAGAGGAGCACTGAAGAAGTCAGTGTAGCTTAAAAACCAACCAACCAACCAACCAAATAAATCCCCCCCAAAACCCCATGTTGCCTATTTCTTTTCTACGTGCACAGCGTAGCAGATGAAGTAAGACACTGGTTAGCTAATGAAGAATTTAGCAAGGGCTGGAGAGGCAAAGCTGGTAGTCTGTAATAACCCAAAACGTGAGAGTGTTTTGGCAAAATATAAAACTAGTCTTGTAGATGGGATAGGAAAGCAGATAGCAACAAATCATAACAAATACTGCAAGAATTTCATGTCCAAGTATTCCTTAAAGCAATTATCCAGTGCTTTCTTAGAACTTATCTGAAAGTCACTGTATCATGGCTTTTAATGCATTCCTGGTCAAGTGTCCCACAGGCTACTTAAATAAAATTCCTCTGCTGTGGAAATAAAAGCCCTAAATTGCTGTCAACCAATGCACAAATATTGATAACTTTGAGGATAAAATTCCCAACCAAATATTAATGTATGCTTAAAGTCACAATCTGAATTGGTAATTGGACATACAACAAAAACCTGTGCAAATATTTTTGCTAGTTTATGCTTCTTTCTCCTGAAACAGCGATGATTTGATTGTCTGAACCTCTTGGAGATTATATCAGGAAATGGGCAGGAGTCATCCTCTTCAAAATACAAATGGCTAGGTGTTCTGGTAGCCCAGTGACGAGTTCAACTTTAGACATAGGATCATCGAATAGTTACATCTGGGCCAAAGCATTTGTTGGCCTTTATTGTACTGAATATTAAAAGCCTTGCTGTCTAAATATAAAAAAGCACTGAATTTTAAATAACTGGCCTGAAGAGCTCTTCAGGACTGGGACTTGCCATCAGCTGTTTCAGTTATTTTAGGCAAGCTAATGATAGGAAAATGCTTGTTTTAAGACTCTTAAAGATTTTGAGTTATTTTCCCCTAGAGACATACTACTTGAATGCTTATTTGGGATAGGTTTAATAAAGAGTATGTATCCCTTGAAGCCTCATAGTCATTCCCTAATTTTGACCAGAACTAAGCACTTGTGGTATGTCTAGCACTCCTGTCAATGTGACTGTGATACTGTAGTGCTTTTGGACTGCTTATCTACATCCAGGTGTTACCAGTTGACTTACGCAGCTTGGGCCAAAGACCTCCAATAGCTACATATGCTGCCTGTAGTAATTAGGGGAAAAACAAATACAGCCAATGGAAACTTTTACAACTTAAAACATTGGACTTCTGTCTTGTAATTACAGATGACCTCAATGTAAGTGGTATCATCACTGCAGTAGTATTTGTGGCTCTGGTAATGGCATCATGTGGCCTTGGAGTATTTTATGCCCAGAAAAAGGGCTACTTTACAAGTAAGTAAAATAAAATCACTCTGATGTCAAAAGGAAAAAAGAAAAAGAGTCTGCACTTCTGCAGACAGTAATGCATTCTCCTACTCATGAAGGCTCTAACTCCATGGTACTAAAAAGCATTACGACAGTAACTCTTTTGGTGCTGACATTTTTTCTTCTGCCAACTTCTACTGTAAAAGATACTTAAAGAATGACATGGAGACGTTTGTGCAGTTGCATAACGTACCGAACGGCAGCCTAGGGAGAGCGAGGAGCGGAACCCTGCGTCCTGGAGACTCTCTGCTCTAGATTTGGGAGGGGATGGCAGAGGCAACATAAAAACAAGCCGTCAAAGTTCACTTTCACACTAGAAGGTGTGAGTGGCCGAGTTCAGACGAACGCGAAACTAAGTTAACTGGCTCCCTCTTCTGGGTCGTGGTGAAAGTGCACGTGGAGAGTTTGCTTTTAAAGCTTACTGCTAAAAGCTTGACACCGAGTTACCCTCTCCTTAGGGTTTACTTTCGTACAGAAGGGATGGCGAATGTCGGGGTCTGAGAAGGTCGCTGCCTGAAAGTAACAAGCTAACGGAGCTGCTGTTAGAGTTCATGTTCATCTGGAGGTTTATTTACCTTTGAAAGGAGTCTAATCTTTTTCTGTTTAAACTCACACCATAAGAGACACTTGGTTCACAAATTCCTAGAACCTGAAGAGCTGAATAAGCTCATAATAACTATTTCAAAGGACTGTAAATCACCCAGGGAAACTGCTCTTGAGGTAATTGTTTTTTTTTTCTTTTTCTTTTTCAGAGGAAAACCCTTCCCAGTAAGTACCCTGATGCAAGGTAGTACACAAATCACTGCAAACTCCACATACATTTCTGATTTAGTAATCCAGGATGATTGTTTAAGGCCTTTCTCACATGACTCTTGTACAGTGGTCTTTTTGAACACTGAAATAAGCCTCTGATCCTACACACCAGCTGGTTTCCCTATTAGAACCAGTGTGTTGGTCATAAAACAAATAAAGCATTATTACTGTGATCAGTGTGCAGAGATGTGGCCTTTTATAGTTACAATTTAAACCCCTAACTCAGCTATAGGTATGTGTCTCCTCTTCAAACTAATCTGAACTTCCCCACCGATTAAGTTTAAACCCATTACTTCAAAATACTCTGTTATTTATACTGGCCATGAACTAGACAAAAAGCATTTCTGGAAGACCTTAAAAGACAAGCTAGGGAAGGTAACTTGACAGTGGTTCATGAGTCAATGGCAGCTACCTAAAATCATTCAATGGATTTGTTCATAAATAAGATTCTCAAAGGGTTAACACTAACACCAGAAAAGTCACTATTTAACCTGTGTTCCTCTCCTGCTCTATTAACAGGAAGAAGACCAACTATCAATCTACAAGTGAAAAGGCAAGTATTTTGTGGTTAGTGTTTGAACTTTCGATATCTTCAAAATTTACTCATCTCTGATGGGTTTGCACATGACCCTGCCCTTGACAAACTGTACACACCACCAGTACATGAAGACGCCTTGTTTGCATTTATAGCTTCCTATTTTTTAATCTCTCCCTTTTCTATTTGCTTCTTTTATTCTTTTTCTTTTGAATGTTCTGGATTATTTTCCAGATATCAAATAAACTAAAGAGTAAAAAACACCCTTACACTATTTGGCAGTATCACCTCTAAGCTGCCCACTTAATGATGCTATTTCTTGTGAAAACTTCCACTCTGTCTTGCTTTTGTCCATTCAGTTAACCAAGGAAATTAACTTGGAGTCCATATCAGCAGTGAAGGAAAGGTTTGGCCTTAGTTCTTCTAAGGCTTGACTGAATACAGTTTAGCTTCTGAATACAGAAGCTAAACTTACTACTTCCCCCCAAACTCCTCCTTTCTCATTGAGATAAACTCAACTGAGAGAAACTGCACATTAACTGCTCCAACTTTTCAGACTGGCACAAGAATGGAGCTCCAAATAAAAGCTTCAACTGGAGCAACTTAATTTTATTATCTGTAATTTAAGGTTACATTAATAGCCTTAAAAGTTCATTGAACACCACCCATTTCTTTAATCAAAACAGAACATAAAAAACAGTGTAAGCTTATTCTTTCACCTTATACGTAAGAAACTTCCTGAGGCCAGCTGCTTGGTTGCTCTGAGAGAAGTAAGCTTTGAAGAGCTGTGGTATCTGTTTATCAGTATTAATGCAGCACTTAGGAATCAAATGCTCAACAGAGCTGTTTGATACTTGTAGTTTGTAATAAGTTACTTCTGTGTAGCAGTGCATTGTGTAGACTTCATTTCATGTTAACTAACAGTGCTTCAGGCATGCTTCTTTTCAAACTTGATGCCTTAGTTTCATCTGAAATGTACACTCAATGTTAATCTGGTTAAAATCCTTGAACTATTACTTATGTTAACTTTCTTGCTTCATTTAGGATTTCAAGCATACCAAGTCCTTTGTTATTTAGAAGATTTCTGCCTCTGTGAGGGACATCAAATGACTACTTGTTATACAAAAGTATCAAAGGGATCTTTTGACCTCTGTAAATAGTTTCCATGCACTACATACTGAAAATAGAAACTGCCAATGTTTAGATCCAGTCAGCCTAATTGTGATTGCTTTTCAGGAGCAAAAAGTAACCCCAAACTGCACAAGCCCCCCACTCCCAAGACCACCAAACTCCCTTAACTTAAAGATAGAATTAAATTGAATATACAAGTCAACTTGTGTGAAGGCTTCTTGTGCAACCTGGTCCAGTGGAAGGGGGGGGTAGAAATAGGTAATCAATAAGGTCTCTTCCCTGCCAAACCATTCTACAATTCTTATTTTGTTCATGTATACATGCAGCAATATTGGATTCCCTCTTACAGCTTGGACCAATCTACTCAAATAACTTTCACTGGTGATATTGCTACCACTATTTCTACTAGCTATGTCTCAATCATTGTCAATGGCTCAAACTCTCCTGCAATTCTGATGACTTAATACCTTGACATTGTTTTAGGTTTGCCAAAGCCATCTATACGAGTGTAAGACTTTAAACTCACCATCCTGACAGAATAAAGCATCCTGTAATTTAGTCTGAACCAGTGGTTCACTGTCTAATACAAAATGCTTACAGCTTCTCTTCTACAAAGCAGTCTCTCACTTTCTCTGTGGATTGCATATGTAATTTCATTCAGAAGGAAAATCATGCCAGTACAACTCAGGCTGCAGTATCTGGATCCTAGTTGCTGAAGTGTCACAAATAAATAGTTGCTCTGAACCTGAAGCATTTGTGTCAACAGTTAAATTATTAAATTTAAATCTCACAACCTCATTAACAGGTGTCAGCTGCTTCTGTAAGAATAACACTTTACCTGTAAAATTAGTAGACTTTGTGCCCACAGTTTGGCTCTGCAGGTCCATTCCATTTAGGGTTCATGGGATTTTTTTTTTCTGCAGAAGCTTTTTGTATGAAATCAACTCAGAAAAACACGTAGCTCCTTCTTGATGTGTCATTAACAATGTTAGAACTTCTCAGCACTACAACACAGTTTTGCAGTTAATACTAAGAAATACTACTCAGCTGCCTCAGTCACCTGAAGATCACAGCTAACTGCGCTTACAATACAGTTAAGAAATTATTCACACTTCTGAAATCGAACTGCAACACTGCATTTATTAAGTTACAACTGGTGCCATATTCAGCAATTCCACTGATGTATGCTGCTGTTTGGTGTGCAACCTGCAGAGATCACTTTGGAGTATCCTCAAACTTGGGCTCTAGAGAAGGAAAGGGAGAGAGAAGTCATATTAGCCTATTTTCAGTCCAGCCTTGAATAGCACAATTCACTTGTTATTTAAAGAAAGCTAAATATTAAGATGGCAAGCTCAAGCAAGCTCTTGTACACTGCAGTCTTGTACACCCCCACTTAATTTGTATCAAGGTATCACTGGATGTGGGCAGCACTAAAGAACAAACTATGCTGGTGACAGGTCTTTTCCATTTCTGCCTAAACAGTTTTAGCATCACCTGGGGAAGGGGAGAAGGCACAGAGAAGTCATTAACCAGAACTTACTGCACTTGACACTAATATTTCCACCATAGCTCTGGTGTAATAACAAGCAACCAAGCTCTTCTTTCTCCTTGATTAGTGTCTTACAGCTGATTAACAGAATGGAGCACACAATTCCAGCTCCACTCAGCAAAAGATACTCTCCACATACAAACACTGATGAAGGAGTTTTTGATGTCAAAGGTACAAACTCAGAAGGGCTTTTGACAGGTGGGCTATCAATACCTGTTCTCCTTGCTGCAAAGAATCTGAGAGGTAAGGCTTATCTTAAATAATCTTCACTAAGACAAATTTTGAAAACTTGATGGAATTCAGTTAAGGATAGTCAACAGTGGTAAAAGCACAATCTACCCCCTCCTTTGTGCTGTTCCTATGGTCACAAAAATTTTGTTTACTTACAAAGAAATACTAATGTACTGTTACACATAATACATAGAAATAAAGCTGAATATAAAGAAACTGCATCCCTAAAACTTAGGAAAATAAATGCCATAGATCCTGCTTTACAGATGCTCTGCTTTATTTGCACCAGTAACAATCTGACACTAAATCCTTTCTTAATCTAACTGAAATACCACAGAAACACAAAATATTTTTAGATGTGCTCCTAGTCTGTATCAGTTTCCAGTTAGTCTGCCTATGGGGACTTGACCTTGGCTAGCTGCGAGGTATATACCCATCCTTGCGCTCTTTTGCTCTTTCCCCTACCTCCCTTCTCCAGAAGGGTTACAAATAAAGGCACCTTAAATACTCTGTTGTCACAGAGGTGGCATTAGCATCACTGACTATCTCAGCTGCAAACTGCAGTGGGTCCATTTTGAAGCCAAATGAAACCGATGATGTCTGATGTGTGGACACACACCTCCTGACAGAGGTCTTCTTGCAAGCCCCCACTACCAAAACCTTGCCACATAAACCAAATACACTGGCACATTCAGAACACTGCTGAATCCCAGCTACTTACAAGCTTACTAGAAAGACAGCTAAAGCCAGGTTTTGTGGGGTAAGCTAAAACCGTATGTAAACAATGACGATTCTGAACTGTACCTATGTAAGCAAGTAAAGGAAAAAGAACTACAGAAATGTAGTTTCCTTTATGTCCTGAGGCACAGTCTGTGCAGTTTCTCTATATTCTTGATAAACAATTGTTACAAGCATTCTTCTTGTCATAATCAATTGGGGCAATACGGAAACATGCTAACACAAAACTTACACTAGTTAAGCAGAAGCCATACCCAAATAACTGAAGAAAAAAGTTTAATGTACTTTAGTAACAGATTACTCATAAGTAGCAAAGTTAAGTTCTGGGTTCATTTTCTGAAATCACTGCCTTTACGGATGAGCTTACAAAATCTACAAATTGCACTTTGGATGACATGGAACACTAGTTTTGAAATTAGTTTGATGACGTCTTTGGAAGGATGAGAAGAAGAAACAAACAAACAAAAAGCCCCATCAAAAAGCCCCAAAACAATAGAACATGGGATATTTCTTCAGAGTCTTTGAAGGATAATTTAAGATAGCCTGATCTGACTGTAAGTTTTGTTAAGTATCAGGATAAGTAAGTCCATACCTCTACTGGAAAAGACAAATTATCAAAAAAAAGGAGCCAGAGGGAATCATATGTGAAGTCTGCAAAAGGAAACAGACCAAGGGCATCTTACATGAAACTAACACACCAAATAAAAACTAAATGGGAATTACTTAAGAAAACCAGTCAGTGAACATGCCCTTTCTTGCAATTAGAAATAAAGTTAGATTGTTAACTCACCCTCAAATTTAAATTCTGGAAACTTGGTTAGATCTCCTCCACCATATGCTCGTTGAAGTCTAGCAAGGGATTCATTCAGTTCCTTCTGAAATTCAGGGTTTGTATCAACAGGCCCTCCAGCTTGCCTACAGAAGAAACAAAAACCAAACCAACTATTGATCAGTCCTGAAGTTTCATGTGGAAGCTCTACATTTTCATGGCTATTTATGAATTCAGAACCTTTCTGACAACCAACTAAAGCAAGCCATTTAAAGTATTTCCAAAAGTCAAAAATATGACACACCTTTGGTCTTCCACATGAACAAGGTTCTTGGGGTAGAGTATACGCTTTCTGCTATCAGTGATGAAAATCCAAGTGACTCAGATAGCCTTTTGAGACATAAAGCTACATGGAGCATTCAGGCTTTCAGAATTCTGAGTCTCAATTGTTGCAGGTGGGACTTCCTAACAAAATTGTGACCTGTACCTCTGCTGTTTCTGAATTAGTGATCTTGGCTAGTAAAGCTTAACTGTTCTTGCAAAGAGAACATGTGTTGAGTACTAAACAAGCAAACACCTAAGAGAAAAGGCAGGGCACCCTGCATTCATGTAGAATCAGACAGGAATTTCTTAGGATATAAAGGTAAAACAATTAAAATAGGAACTTTTTAGATTACCAGTGCTCAGCTAAGCCATCACACTTGTGATCGGTAAAGCCACCAAAAATACACCTCCATAAGCAGGCTAGTTTGTAGGTGTGGAAAGTAATAGACCTAAGTACAGCGGAAGTAAGAAATGGCTGCTCTCCTTCCCAAGAACAAATTACACAGAATTGCTAAAACGAAGAAATGGCTGATTTCCTTCCCAAAAATAAATGACACGGAATTGCTAGAGCTTTAATTTCCTATTAAGTAGTTCATTCAAGCATTACAAGAATCTAAGATTCCATTTGAATTAACGCTTATTAACTTGAGATGTTTAACGAATCAGCTTCACAGTTCCATTAATTCTCAATTGCTTTTGGAGACTATTTGCATTCCGCTTCTGGAAACAGGACTGAAGAATGGCTGCTTTCTCCCACCAAAAAAAAAGACGGGAGGTGGTGCTCATATTTTTTTCCTATTTACAGAGCCCATATATGGGTAAAAATTAACATATTGGTACGCTCATGTACTGTGTGCTGAATGCCCTAACTCCCCATGAAGACTGACATCAGGTTTACCTTTTTTTCTTCCCTAATAGGGGAAAAAATGGACATTGTCTGTTAGATAAGCAAGAACAAGCCTTCTTATTTGTGACACTACCATCAAGTGTTTCAGGAAAGAACACCTTGAGCATTTACAGACTAACCTAGGACATTCCAGCATTTGTCAGAAACGTTATTCCCCCTTTTGCCATTACCCTCAAAACAATTCCCTCTACTTACTTGCTCTTTGTGTGGTATTCTTTGAGCTTGTCCAAGAAGAGCTTCTGAACTGGATCGAGCTCTTTTGCTCTATTAAAGACGACAGCAGAAAGCCCTATGTTTCTGCGCAAGTGAGTGGAGACAGCGGAGCGAAAAATGGCCGAGAGTCGCAAAATCTGGTTCAAAATCATGATGACACCAGTGTTTCAGCTACCAAAAACAGGAACCCAGAATTAGCTCTTCCCGCAGCGTGCAAAACAGCAACATATTTAGTTCAGAGATGAACTTTAAACCATAACCAACACTTCAAGCAGGCAGCAATCTGGGGAGGAAACTCGAGCAGCCTCTGAACCCGAAGAACACTAATCACGACCGCTTTGCCGCACCGCCACCGAGACAAACACAGCATGTCAGGGCCTGCCTCGCTTAAAGGAAAATTAACAACTTCAACCCAGCCCAACCCAGCCCAACTCAGCAGTGGCCGCGGACCCACGGCTTCCCTCGTGCGGATCTCTGGACCACCCGCCCCGGAAGCCCCCAGCCGGGGCCGGGAATCGCCGTTACGCCCAGGGCCCGAATGCCTCAAGCACAAGGCAACGGCGGCGGACGACGAGCCACCCCCTAAGCACCCACCGGCACCGCAGGGCGTAGGGTTCGGCGCTCGGCGGCACCGCACCGGCCTAGCTCCAGTCACCTTGGGACAGGAGTCACAACTACCGCCGCCCCGCCTCTCCGCGCAGTGCACGCCGGGAAGCCGGGCCAGCCCGCAGCCACACCACCGACCCCGCGCCCTTGCACACGGGGTACCCGGACAGAAGGGGGAGGCGCGCACCCCACCGGGCGGTCCCGAGCCGCGGCCAGCCGGAGTACGGGGAGAGCGAGCACGGGAACCTCCCCACACGCACCGTTACCGTCGGAAGCCGGCGATGCGCTTCCGGGTGAGGAGAAGCGGTTCGCAGTAACAGCCGCCAGCAGCCCCGCGCCCACACGCGGATTGGCGGCGCGCCGGGGCCGACGGGAGCTGTAGTTTCCTCTCCCGCGCGGGGGGTGGCGGTGTCGGCGCGTGTCCTTCCCGCCCGGGCCCGCTCTGGGCCGCGCTGCCCAATCCCGAGCGCGCGACGGCCCCCTCCGGGCGGCGGCGGGACCCACGGGAGCTGCGAGAGCCGCGGGCGGTGGGAGCTGTGGTGCGGCCGCTCCGCTCCGCTCGGCGACCGGACAGCGGCGGCGGGTGAGTGAGCTGCGGCGCGGCCTGGCGGCACGGCCCGTGTTTTGTTTCCGTTTCTCCCCGGCGCCGCGAGTCTCATTTCCGTTTCGGGTTCAAACAACGACGAGGCGCTGCGAGAGGAGGGGGAGGGGGGAAGCGGGCGGGGTGGGGGGAGAACCGGGGTCTGCGGGGAGGAGCGGCCTTCCCCGGTCGCTAGAATGCACTGGCCTGGATGTGGCGCTTCCTGCTCCCCGCCAGCCAGCAGGAGGGCCCGTGGTGGCGGCTCGGAGGTGCCCTGTCCCGAGGGGCCTCTGCGCCGCCGGTCGGATCCCGCGAGAGGGAAATGGAGGCGGCGGGGCTCGGAGGGGGGCTCCTCGTCGGGCGTCGCGGCGGTGCCGGCCAGCGGGAGGAGGGTGCAACCCTCCCGCTCGGGTCCCATGTCGGGCAGCCCGGACCGAGCGAGGCCCGCGGGTCTCTCCGGGGCGTGAAACTTGCTTCTGTTTGTGAAACTTTGGGTGAAAACCTAAAAGGGGGCTTGGCAGCTTGAATAGTCCGTTTCCTGGCGTTCGGGCAGGTACGGGCTGCACAACCGCTTCTCCTAGGTCGGGTTTATTTTTTAACGTCTGACTGAGGATAAGGAAGCAGAATACTTGAAACTTGGTACGACTCCACCCCGTTTAGTGGTCTGCTCTCTGAAATCTGAATCGACTGATAACTTGCAAAACCTGATCGATCCATAAAGGATAGGTTGTTCGCTGTGTTACCTATTTCGTGTTGGTGTTACAGTTCTATTAATAATAGGGATTGATAGTACCAAATCATCCGTGAACACCAAAGTTTCTCAGAGGCACAAATATCGCCAGTGATTTGAATTCAATGTAAGATGATAATGCAGGTGGGCTCCAGTAGTTATCCCCCACTTCACAGGTATCTGGTAGGATAGCAAACGCTAATTCTGCTCTCAGAGTTTGTGCGCTTATTATCATGGGTGTGTTACTTGCTTAATTCCTTGTGCTCTAGGGAAAAAATAGCTCTTAACAGAACATTGGGATTTCTCCCCTGACTGCAAAAGTCAAGCAGTAAAAGATGCTGGAGCAGCAGTGGGCTGTCATGCAGGGATAAAAAAAAAAAAAAGGCTCTGTTGACAGGTACCTTCTTTTATGTTAATGGAGGTCTGTGTCAGGCGTTATGGTCAGATACCTTATTGGGTAGCAGGTGAGTCTTGGAGCTTTTTAGGTTGAAGGAAAAATAAAACCAGAGATCAGTAGGCTGAACCTTCCACAAATCAAACAGAGTTTTCTGTGTTCCTCCAAACAAACGCTGCTGCAGTACTATTGCTGCCATATTGAGTCTCCTAGCAAGCTGAGCTGTTTGAATTTGCTTGTCTCTTAGTAGCCTTCAGGGAACGCTCAGGAAGCTCAGTCCCATTTGAACCTAGGTACTCTTTCAATCTCTGCATCATCCTGTAGCAACACATTTCAACAGGCTTTGCGTGAAATTATTTGTATCATTAGGAGTCTGTTCTAGCATGAGAAAAACTGAGTAATTTCCCCCATTAGGTTTCTCTGAATTATTAATGACTTTACATGTTTTCATAATGGTTAAGCTGATTCCCCTCATCATCTCCCATTTTCACATCTGTGCTTAGTGGAACCATCTTTTCCCCTCTTTGTGTACCTGCTGTCTATGCCTGTGCTCCCCTCTCCTATCTCCAAATGGTAACCAGACACGTAGTAGAGCCTGTGAGATGCAGCCACAAGCTGCCTTTGAAGAGTGAATGAAGTTATTAGTCTAGCTGCCAATTTGAAGTCCAGTCCATAGGGACTTCATAGTATCTTAAGTAATTCAATAGTTACTATGCTGTTATAATATTTACTCACTGTCCATTGCATTGTATTTACTGATATTGAAAATTTTCTGCCAGAAATCATTCAGAGATTCAAAAAGAAGAGACCTGCTGGTGATCTTTCAGCAGGTCCGCACAGTTTTCTCAATAAATAACTTGTGAATATGTGAAGGTACAGAAATCCTCGCTTAAACCCTTTTGTGACCTTACTGGTAAACTCCATCACAAGAAAAATGTTTTGGGGTTTTAATTTGATTGCTAATATGGGGATGAATTTCTCCCCTTTTCTATGATACCAGTTAGATTATTTGGGAATTTTCATTAAGTGACTTAGCTCAAATCTTTTAACAGTCAACCAGATCACTTGTAGCCATGCAAGTGTCAGTTGTTTCAGTTGTTTAATTTAGCTTGTCTGCATTCTTTAGAAGTGATGTTTCATTCTTCCCCATATATCATGAAGATGATTTAATACTAAGTGATCTGGGAATTGGACTCCCAGGGCCCTCTTCAGTGTATACCACCATGCCAGTTCAGTGGGCCCTACCCAGCAGCTAGGGGATTTTCAGAGTCAGATATGAGAGCAGAACAAATTTGGGTTCTGCTTCTAGTGGTAAGTTATTAATGAAGTGCTGTTTACCTTCTGTCTAGCCGTGGTAGCTTCTTATAGCTTGATATCACATGGCGGCACTTGATTTATTTGAAACTGATTTTTACATAATAGTTTTTGAAGGAGATAATAAGTGGTTTGGATTTCTTTAAACCTTTTATGTGACAGTGGTATAATGTAGGGGGTCACTGTTCCTTGCGAGAAGTTTTCAGGTTCCTTTACTAACTTGTCTTTAATAAATTCTCTTACGAACAGTCAGGGGTTTTTTTACTCTGTTCTCCTACATCCTACTCCTTTTCCTGTGAGTTGGTGGTGTTATTTATTGTGAACTTTTAATATAATTTGGATGAGTTCTTTATCATATGTATTTCATACGTATGATGTATGGGATGGGTAGTAAAACATAATAATATGCAAACTATGTCTTTACAGACCAAATGCTTTAATTCTTTCTTTCCCCCTTATGTTCCAACAAACTCCAGTATTTTACAGGGCATGAAAATCTGCAGTGTCAATGAGAATGTTCTCATTGACACTACATATTTATTTTTACTATTTAGTTTAAAAAATGTTTGATAGGACACAACTTATCATCTAGTTTTGTTGGTCTGTGGCTTACAAAAAAAATTCTTTTCTGTTCACAGTTCTATTCTTAAAATATTTTAGCCATGACTAAGAGAGAAGCAGAGGAGCTGATAGAAATAGAAATCGATGGAACTGAAAAACAGGAATGCACTGAAGAAAGGTAGGTACTGTGTTTGCTTTTTGGGGTCCTTAGGCTGCAGTTGATTCAATTTTTTGTTTTCTTTAGTTGGTTTCAGATTTGTGGCTACACATACTAAGTCTGGTTATGCAGATTTATTATTGGGTATTGTGTAATGCTTCAGAGATGGCCATGGTTATGAAATAAGTACAAGTGTTTTCTAGCTAGGCAAAAGAAGTAACTTTAAACTGGCAGAAGCGTCTGGCTCAATATGATCTCTGTAACCCTGCTGTTGATTATTTCCACAGTTTTTCAACTTTCTTGCTGGATAGAGAGTTCTTTGTTTTGCTTGTGCATGCTTCAGTTACTCTGTTTCTTACCCAGTGGTGGTTTTCTTGAAGTGGAGCTGTAGCCACTATTAGAAACCAGTAGAGTGCTATCACTGTTCTTCAATCTTAATTGCTTAGATCCAGAACTGTTTTGTTTATCTCTTGCTACGTTCTTAGTAGTTCTCTTCCCATACTTTAATGTGTGTAGGAATATGTCTACATGTATATGCTGCAAACCTTCCAGCTTCAGTGTATCCTCCTGTAATTGAGATAAACCTCTCTGTCCATTACTTTACTGTTACACAGGGTTATTTTTTTTTTGACAGAGCAGAAGTTACATTCTCTATCTCTTGACTATATTGTTGTTAGGGCCCTTGAAACAGTAGATTCTGAAGTCATTTATCATTTGATTTAATTACCTCAACCTTGTTCTTGGGTTTGTTTTTTTTTATTTTTCTTCTCTTCCTAATGCTCCCCTCATAATTTTTACAGCTGTTTTTCAAAGCGCAGAGAGGCAGTTAATGTGTTGGGTAGAAATAGTTGAGGCTGGCAGGTCACCTGCTTCTTAAGAATCTGGTTTGAAAAACTGATTCAAAACCACATACTTCTTACTCTGAGCTCCTTGTAAATTTTTAGTACTTATGAACTGACTATTTGTGTATACTTTGTGATTTCCTTCTGTGTAAATCTGGAAAGACCAGCAACATTTCTAAGGTTAAGACATGAGTCATATGACATTGATGTTTCTGAATGCCTATGCTAATGTTGTCATTATTTTATGCGCAGGACAACCATGGCACATGACTAATGTTTCATTCAAGGCACCATGTTGCTGCTGTTATTTCTGGTTGTCTGTTGTATGCATTAAGCTTAATCCTTGTGCTGACTGGTGAAAAGGCATAGAAAGTTACTCTGTATAAGAGCAGATGTTTTTTCTTCCTTTTTCCCTTTGTCTTTTGAGTTTCTGTGCTTCTTTTTAGCTTTGATAGATTTTAAGTGTGGTATAGGCAAGGCAGATCAGTTTAAGTGCAAGTTAATATAGTGATTGTGACAGTCTCTTAAAAATGGTGAACTTTTTAATGGCAACAGTGTAAAAGGAAAGTTGCATGACTGTAAAATCAATGGAACCAAACTTAGTAATTCATGCTCTACACAAGCTAAGAGTTTTTGTGCATGGTATTAAGATTTCAGAGCCAGTATTGCCTTCTGTGTAATTCGCATCTAACTTTTGTAAAGCTTTCCTATACCACTGTATTAACATGTAAGTAATTATTTGTTATATTAATTTGTTATTTAAGCATCGTCGAGCAAACCTTTACCACAGCAGAATTTGTGAGTCAAGCAATTGACATCAATGAACCAATTGGAAATCTTAGGAAGTTGCTGGAACCCAGACTGCAGTGTTCCTTGGATACACATGAAATTTGCTTGCAAGATATCCAGGTAAGCCAAAAGGCTATGAAAGACGTAAATTTTTAGTGGAGAAGCATTTTGCATACTTTGTCCCTTCCATTGTTCAAGGAATTCATGCTTTATTTGATATAATAGTTACAATTAAGAGCTTATGTTAGGTTTGTTATCATCAGACCATTTAATACGTACATACTAATTCAGTGTGAATAAAATCAAAATACTTCTGGGGTTCCTGGCTTGGGGGACCAATATCCAGACCAACCAGAGCAGCGATCTGGGCCTTCTGGGTAATTCCTCCTCCAGCCCATATAACTGGGCATGACTTGCTAAGGTTTGGAATACCCCTTTGGCTAGTTTGGGTCAGATGTCCTGTCTGCTTCCTCCCGTCTTCCCATGCCCCTCCTTACTGGCAGAGCATGAGACTGAAAAGTCCTTGGTCAGAGTAAACATTACTTAACAGCAACCAAAACCATCAGTTTGTTATCAACATTGTTCTCAAAATAAAGTTGAAACCACTGCATTGTACCAGCTACTAAGAAGGAGCAAAATAACTATTACAGCTGAACCCAGGGCACCCACGTAATTTGTTGCTGCCTGAACTTCTGCAAATCTAATCTTGTTTTGAATCTGCATAATGTAAGAAGGTTTTTATACTCTTCAGGTGCATAGATAGCAAAATATTACTCAAGAAATTCCTCCCCCTATGTTTACAGGCATCACCACATGTTAGACAGAATAACTGTTTTGCATCATGTGTACCTGCATGTTCTATTTGTAGTTATAATCAGACCTCTGTGGCTTCTCCAGAAACAACAGGGAGAATACTGCTTTAAAGACAAGAATATTTACAAAAGTGTTAAAAACTGACAGTGGGAATTGTGGATACTTTTCACAAAGTGAAGGTACTTCCACGTATTGCATTGCCTCTTTTTAGGTTAAATGTCCCTGTAAGTGAAACTACTTTAAACAGAACAGAGTGGCGAGTTTCAAATTCCAATCAAATTCTTTATCTGCATAGTGCTAAAAATATGTGCATGCTTCTTCAGAAAATTTGCTGCAGGCACTAGGTGTTTCTGAAGTTTAAAGGAGAGTAAGTTCCTTGTAACTGTGAGACTAATACGTATTTGTAATGTTTATTTTGCCTTTGTCAAGCTGGACCCAGATCGAAGTCTTTTTGATCAAGGAGTAAAAACAGATGGAACAGTGCAACTCAGCGTGCAAGTAATATCTAGGCAAGGTAAGCAGTTATGTTTGTCTGTTGTACAGACAAATTAATATTTTAGGAATACTTGTGAGTAAACAGAACGCCCTACTATTCCTAGGTGTAAAATTGAGAATATCACTGAATGGTCGCATAGCTTCAGAAAGTCTCTTTCATTGTGTGCTGTGGTTATAAGTAGTAGTAATTAAATGTTATTGATTGATGTTATTTGAAATGGTTTTTGTAGTAACATTATATCAATTTCTAAGTTAAAAAATCCAAAAACCCAACAGCTACTCCCCCCAAACTCAAGCAAACCTGGGCCAAATAGTGACAGTTACAGTACGAGGCTTTCATTAACAGTCAGTAGTCACTCATACCAGAACGAATATCTAAGCAGGCGAAAGATTCTTTATTTCTAGGTAGGTGACAGCTTCATCTTTGTGAGGTGAGCATGTGTGCTTTGTGAATGGTTGGATAATGAGAGTATATGTAGTTAACTCAAAATCTGTTTGAAAGGCTGGGATCTCTATTATCTGGTTTTTCTTCGGATGAGAAGTCAAGAGTAAACCATTGTGCCACCACTCATTGCAGGCAACATTCATGTGCTCTGTGAGGAGCTACAGATGTTTGTTGCCATATTGTCAAACAGACAGTAACAAGTTCCTACTGAAGTAGTTTGTATTTTAATCTGTTTTCAGTTAGGTCATCAAAGTAGATCAGCAAAATCTGGGGAGCACATTCTGTTTTCTTGTGGCTTCAGTGTAATTAGGAAGAAGCCTGTCTGGTTTGCATTAACAGTATTGAGTAAAACTGATTTGTATTTAATGTTAAGTGTCAGGTGACTAGTGCTATGTTGAGTCTGCAGTTCCCCATGTGTAGTGGGGATTGGACTACCTTTCTGGTTTTAAATACAGAGTAGAAATACCCTTCAAGGAACTGGAATGTCTGTTCTTAATTCATGCTCAATAACTTGTAGCATACAGTGCTCAGCCTTCCAGTTTCAAAAGGATGCGGGTGATAAATATCTTCACTATTTTCTGTTTCCTTCCTGAGGTTTGGTTTGTTTTTCTTTTTTTTTTTTTTGAATGTAAAATTGAGGTGCGTGACCATGTAGCACAGGAGCTGCTTTCATCCCCATCCCCTTAAAAGAAAGAAACACCTGAGTATTAAATACGTGTGTGTAACTTGAAGTTGATCTTTCGTATTGTTACTCAGGCTGTGACACTTGACTCTTAAGCAACTTATAAAAATTTTATTAGCTACCTGTAAATTCAAAGGAGTAAACACCAGCTGAAGTTCTTTTATAGCTGTAGTTCTTTTATAGCATTTCATAAAAAGATGTCTTAAACCATGAAGAACTTTCTAGTTTTCTTTTAACTTGCTGTTGAACACATTGCCTCTTGCAGAGTACTGAAAGAAGATACTAGCTCCTGTGTGTAGATTACAGAGATAGCAGGGAAATATTGTAAAGGCAGAAAGAAATGCCTCTTGGCTGGGGGAAACAGGTGGATGCTCGTTCTGGACTTTTTTGGATTTGCTTTCCTACCCCCCCTCTTTGCTTCAGTGTATTTCTTACAGGTCAAAATACTTGTTCTTTATGCCACATGCTGAACATTCTGTTCAAGATTTGTGAAATGGATCACCTAAACAGATCAGGAAGCTCTTATACCAGGGGAGGGAAAAGGCAATTTTCTATTCTTTGTATTATGAAGGGGCAGTTTTGTATTATATTTACTGAAGTATATACTGTATAATAGAATATGTCATTCTAATTTAGGGCACTTACAGAAAGTTGATGATGCTTTTTGTCATGTTTCTTCTTGAAGTGTGCTAACACCTGTTAATCAGACAGCTTTAAAACAACTTTACAATTATATTTGCTTTGCTCTCTTTTAAGTTTTGTATTTGTTCTTTCTGTACCTAGGGTTAGAGCCCAAATTAAACATCCTTGAAATTGTAAAGCCTGTTGAGACTGTGGAGGTAGTGATTGATCCAGATGCTCATCATGGAGAGGCTGAAGCTCACCTTGTTGAGGAAGCTCAAGTGATAACCTTGGATGGAACGAAACATATTACAACAATTTCAGATGAAACCTCTGAACAAGTGACACGATGGGCTGCAGCATTGGAAGGCTACCGCAAGGAGCAGGAGCGCCTTGGAATACCCTACGGTAATAATACACGACTCCGTGTGTGTGTTTAAATGGGGCTGGGGGATTGTTTGGGGTTTTGTTTTGGGGTGGGGTTGCTTTTTTGTTTGGTTGGTTGGTTGTTTTTTTTCATAAATGATAACTAATTTTGGCTATATAATTAAAATGCCTCAATACCTCAGAAGCTTCTTATGATGTGGGTAAGTATGAATCAAATACCTGCATAAGAAAGGACTAAAGAGAATCAGTATTTGTGATATTTCTGTTAAAATAGTGTTTTTTCTCTACAAGCTTCTTGTCATTACAGTTTTTAGAAAACAGTTTTCTTCTTCCTCCCCTCCTTAACATTATGTATGTTAGTGATAAAGCTCTTTTTCTCATGTGGCTGAATTTGAAGTAGGCTCAGTACTTGGTAGGGTTTGACTTTTAAAAGCACTGACACAAGTTGTTCATAGGTTGTAAAGTGCAGAGTATGATGTTAAATCAGATGTTGCATGGAAAGCCATATTTCTGCATACTGGAAAAAGGTGTTTCAGAACTGAATATAAGTATCCTGGTAGGTTATCATCTTTTTGGAATTAATATTTTTACACAGCAGGCTGCCCATTTAATGTTAGCTTAGAAAAAGCATTTGTGAATGCCTGTTTAGGATTGAACTGAAACTGTTTTAGACCTGCATCACATTCAGGAGATTATCCAGCTGAGTTGCTTGTTCTGACATGCAGAAACATACTGTCAAGGCATGTTCACCACAAAAAGCTGTAGTATCTAAGCAGACCTGCAAAACTGGAATGTATCTAGCAAGTTGGATACTTGGAAGTGTTTAAGAATTCCAGTGAAGTCACAGGTCTTTGGAGGATGTGTCAGTATCTTAAATGTATTTTTTGATAACTAAAACAACAGTGTTTTCATGCCTTTTGGTGGTTGTTGTTGTTGGCAGCAAGCACTTCCAAAATAGTTTTCATCATGCTATGTCTGTGGATAATCAGGGGTTTAATGCAGAATGGTTTGGGGGAGGCAGGAGGAAGGTGAGATGTTACCAGGAGTAGACTAATACCTTTCATTATCCTCTCCCATTAATATAACAAGAGCATTACTTAAACCTGTTATTATTATGTTGAATGATGTTGTTAATAAACTTTAATAATGCTGCTTTAAGAACAACTGTGACAACCCACAACTGTGACTTTAAAAGTTTAATGTTTTTTGTGTCATGGGAGTA
The DNA here is from genome assembly GCA_002631895.1 of Agapornis roseicollis. Taxonomy (NCBI): domain Eukaryota; kingdom Metazoa; phylum Chordata; class Aves; order Psittaciformes; family Psittacidae; genus Agapornis; species Agapornis roseicollis. The sequence goes on along the minus strand of NDXB01015263.1, from coordinate 5,096 downwards.
CAGATTTTCCAGGAAAATCATACTAGTTCATGATGGCAGAGATCTCTATTAATAACAGCGTTCTCTTGATACCAGAAAAACGTGCTAAGCTGTCTTCCCAGAATAAAACTTTGACTATTATCTGAGTTGATGTTGCAGGGCCTTGAGTTGAAATAAGACACTTCTGTGTTTTACATTATGGTACAGTTGAAAGCTTCTGAGAGTAAAGAATGTAAAATGAATAAAGAATGTTGCAAGTAAGAGCCTCGAGTTGCACCAGGGAAAGTTTAGATTTCATATTGGGAAGAATTTCTTCACCAAGGGGGTGATCAGGCATTGGAACAGGCTGCCGAGGGAAGTGGTGGAATCACTGTCCCTAAAAGTGTTGATAAAACGTGTAGATAAGGCCCTTAGTGACATAGTTCAGTTGGTGGGCTTGGCAGTAATGAAGTAGAGGTTGAAGTTGGTTATCTTAAAGGTATTTTCCAACCTAGTTGATTCTGTGATTGAATATTCTTAAGGTTCTTACATAGTCCCCTCAAAAAGCCTTCCCTATCCCCCAACACTTATAAATATACATCTTAAAACATAGAAAAAGAGGACAGTTTGCTTCAAAGAGTCATGAGGCCTGGTTCTGTGAAGTTCTCTGAAATTATTGATATGAAATTATTCCTTGAATCTTTCCAAAAGGCAGGTTATGTTGAAATTAGAAGTCAAGTCGAGTCAGTAAATAATCATCATCCACAAGGGCATGGTTTCAGTATCTGCATTCTTGCATCCTCACAGGTTTCTCTATTTTTCTGCAAATAGAAAATTAGCATTTAGCAGGCCTTGAAAATGTTGTGCTTTCCCTTTGTGTTATGTTTCAATGAGTTTTACTGAAGATCACAGATTTTTAGCTGTTAAAGCTGTTTCTACTAGTAGAACCCCAAAATTTTGTACCACTGCAGAGGTCCCTAAGAAGGAAAACATTAATTCGTATGAGAAATAAAGCCAGGAAAAGAAACAGCAGAAAACTTGGAAAGCATGGAACTGGTTAGAGAAAATAATGTTTTATGTTACCTTGCAGATTATGTCAATAAAACAAATTAGCAGCTTTCTGATGAAAATTCACTACTGATGAAGTTTTGAACATCAAAGCCCTTTTATTGTGGCTTTTCCTACTGCATGGGTTTAGGTAGCAACAGTGAAAAACGATGTGATGTTACTCTCTTTTATTAAGCAAAAGGGAATTTGTAGCTCCTAGGTAATGTTTATAGACTGAGAAAACTTTGCTTTCTTTAATTCTTAACATAAAAACTTGTCAAGGTGACATTTGTTTGGCATCTCATAATTTAAAAATACACAATTGTTCTGCTTCTGATTTTTACCCTTGAGACAGTTAAATATCCCTACTTTAGTTTCCATCTCCAGTTCATACACTTGTTTTAATATATTGCATACGACATTACCAAAATTCTGATGATAATGTTTGGACTTACCCATCTTCTTTCAAGGTTGTTCATACTAATTCTGCTTGAAACAACAGACTTTATATGTTAAAATGTTTTGAGTCAACAAATCATGTATTGCACATATCTTGAGTTGATTATTTATTGCCATTTCTTCATGTTCCTCTACTGTGTGAATTGTCTGTACAGACTATACACAATCTGTACTGTGTTTGGCAACAGAATTTAAATACTGTGCATGTTGTGGAGGGTATAATGCTTAATACCAAATTTACTCAAGAAGCTCAACGTGCACAAGTCCATGGGACCTGATGAAATCCATCCGCAGGTCCTGAAGGAGCTGGCAAATGAAGTTGCTAAGCCACTGGCCATCATATTTGAAAAATCATGGCAGTCAGGTGAAGTTCCCAATGACTGGAAAAGGGGAAATATAACCCCCATTTTCAAGAAGGGGAAAATGGATGACCCGGGGAATTACAGAGCAGTCAGTCTCACCTCTGAGCCTGGCAAAATCTTGGAGCAGATTCTCCTGGAAGGCATGCTGAGGCACATGAAAAACAACGAAGTGCTTGGTGGCAGCCAGCATGGCTTCGCTAGGGGGAAATCCTGCCTGACCAATTTGCTGGCCTCCTATGATGGGGCTATGGAACTGATGGACAGGGGTGGAGCAGTTGACGTCATCTACCTGGACTTGTGCAAAGCGTTTGACACTGTCCCACACAACATCCTTGTCTCTAAATTGGAGAGACATCAATTTGATAGGTGGACCACTCGGTGGATAAAGAACTGGCTGGATGGCCGCACACAAAGAGTTGTGGTCAATGGCTCAGTGTCCGGCTGGAAGTCAGTGAGAAGTGGTGTCCCTCAGGGATCGGTGTTGGGACCAGTCTTGTTCAACATCTTTGTTGCTGACATGGACAGTGGGATTGAGTGCGCCCTCAGCAAGTTTGCCAATGACACCAAGCTGTGTGGTTGGGTGGATATGCTGGAGGGAAGGAATGCCATCCAGAGGGACCTTGACACGCTTGTGAGGTGGGCTAGAGGGAACAGCATCTGAACAGGTGTTATTACTACAGGAGTTAAGAGGTAAGTTCTCAATCCCAGACCTTGATTCAGCTGTGGAATATAAGAAAAGATTTCATCCATCTTCCAGGTGAGCACATCATTACCTGGTTGTTCTGATTCTGGGGCAGTGGGGCCTGAACTAGATGGTCATGAACAAATGGGTCATGAGCTAGAAAGTAGGGAAGCCAGGCACCTGGGATCACTTGCTAGGGAAGGGGGAGTTGACAAAGCAATTGCAGAAGAGAAACAAGCACTCAGCCTTTGGAAGCAGCTTCTTGGCAGCTGTGAAGGAAAGGTTTCCCTACGAGGATGATGTTATGTGTCACTCAGCCAAGTGGACCACAATAGAGAAAGCATCCAGTCCTTGGAGGGAATTGGCCATTCTAAAGATGATCTGTCATAGGCCGGATGCTGGGAATGCACCCATAGATCCACACAAAGTTGAATGTACACAACCCATGTGGTGGAAACTTACACAGAGTGTACCATCATCATATGCCCGCTTATTGGCATCAGTGACCTGGAGTGAGGCAGCACCAGCAACAGTGGATGAAGTGAGTTGTCAACTCCAGAAAGATTGAAGACAGTGTCAACCCTTCCATCATTTCAGCTGTGGGAAAACTGACCCAGGAGTTCAAACAATTGAGAGATAATCTGTCCAGCTCTCCACCTGTACCAACCTGCATCTCAGATATTAACAGTAGGTACCCTGTTGCCCGAGAGAGAAGATACAGGAGATGCACACCACGGGCTACCCAGTGGTTTTACCTGAAGGATCATGTTGAGCGCCAGCAGAACAGTGCTGATAACATACCGGTGTTTTTAGCTGTTGCTAAGTAATGCTTACTCCATTCAAGGACTTTTCAGTCTCAATTCTCTTCCAGTGAGGAGGAGCATAAGAAGCTGGGAGAAAGCAGAGATGGGATGCCTGACCCAAACTTGCCAAAGGGGTATTCCATACTTTAGCACGTCATGCCCTATCTGTAAACTCGGGGAAGTTACCTGGAAGGCCCAGATCGCTGCTCAGGTATCAGTCTGGGTATCAGTCGGCAGGTGGTGAGCAATTGTACTGTGCATCACTTGTGTTTATTGGTTTCTCTTCCCTTGTTATTTCCCTTATCACTATTATTATTGGTGGTACCAGTAGTAGTTTTGTGTTATACCTTAGTTACTGGACTGCTCTTATTTCAACCCATGGGATTTACATTCTTTTGATTCTCCTCTGGGAGCAGGGGAAAGTGAGTGAGTAGCTGCATGGTTCTGAGTTACTGGCTGGGCTTAAACCACAACAATGTGCTTCTTGTTGTTCTGCATTTGCTTTTATAGAAATTATTATGCAATTGAGGAGGAATCTTGCAGTATATATTATTTGCAATTATTTCTCTATTTTCCCAGACCCTGTGCAGTGGTCAACGGACCAGGTGCTCCACTGGGTAGTGTGGGTGATGAAGGAGTTCAGTATGACTGACATTGACCTCAATGCACTAAGCATTCCTGGGCGGGAGCTCTGCAGCCTCAGTCAGGAAGACTTCTTCCAGCGTGTACCACGGGGAGAGATCCTGTGGAGCCATTTGGAGCTTCTTCGAAAGTGTATGGGAGATTTTTCTGTAACTGATTTTACTAATTCCCCTATTCCTTTTTTCTTCCTTTCTCTCTTCCAAGATGAAAACAATTTTGAGCAGTTGTTTTTCCTCTACTTAAATACGGGCTGGTGCCAACCTCATGAAATTTAACCATGACAAGTACAAGGTCCTACACTTGGGTTGGAGCAATCCCAGGCACAGCTACAGGCTGGGCAGAGAAGGACTTGGAGGTGGTGGTCAGTGAGAAAATGAACATGAGCGGGCTTCAGTGTGTGCTCGCAGCTCAGAAAGCCAACCGCGTCCTGGGCTGCATCAAAAGGAGCATGGTCAGCAGGTCGAAGGAGGTGATCCTGCCCCTCTACTCTGCTCTCGTGAGACCTCACTTGGAGCACTGTGTGCAGTTCTGGTGTCCTCAACATCAAAAGGACATGGAGCTGTTGGAACAAGTCCAGAGGAGGGCCACGAGGATGATCAGGGGACTGGAGCATCTCCCATACGAAGACAGGCTGAGAGAGTTGGGGCTCTTCAGCCTGGGGAAAAGAAGGCTGTGTGGAGACCTCATAGCAGCCTTCCAGTATCTGAAGGGTGCCTGTAGGGATGCTGGGGGAGGACTCTTCATTAGGGACTGTAGTGACAGGACAAGGGGTAATGGGTTCAAACTTAAACAGGAGTGGTGTAGATTGGATCTAAGGAAGAAATTCTTTCCTGTTAGGGTGGTGAGATGCTGGAATGGGTTGCCCAAGGAGGTTGTGAGTGCTCCATCCTTGTCAGTGTTCAAGGCCAGGTTGGATAAAGCCTTTGGTGACATGGTTTAGTGTGAGGTGTCCCTGGTTATGGCAGGGGGGTTGGAACTAGATGATCTTAAGGTCCTTTCCAACCCTAACTACTCTATGATTCTATGACAGAGCCTTGGGTAGCATGGTTTAGTGTGAGGTGTCCCTGCTGATGGCAGAGGAGTTGTGTCCTGGGTTCAGCAGTTGCAGTCAGTTTTTCTTCTCTTTAGTAGCTGGTGTTTTGA
>NDXB01015262.1:57730-82719 GCA_002631895.1 Agapornis roseicollis | reverse complement strand
AGCTCCATGTCCTTTTGATGTTGAGAACACCAGAACTGCACACAATGCTCCAGGTGAGATCTCACNGAGATGCTCCAGTCCCCTGATCATCCTTGTGGCACTCCTCTGGACTTGTTCCAACAGCTCCATGTCCTTTTGATGTTGAGGACACCAGAACTGCACACAATGCTCCAGGTGAGATCTCACGAGAGCAGAGTACAGGGGCAGGATCACCTCCTTGGACCTGCTGGTCACGCTCCTTTTGATGCAGCCCAGGATATGGTTGCTTTCTGGGCTGCAAGCGCACACTGCAGTCAGCTCATGTTCATGTTCTCATCGACTACCACCCCCAAGTCCTTCTCCACAGGGCTGCTCTCAATCTCTTCTGTGCCCAACCTGTAGCTGTGCCTGTAATAAAAGATTCTTCTGCCAGTAAAGTTCTATGTATGCTCAGATTCTGTGCCGCTTGTTGAGGTGATTTTTCAGCCACAGGTTGCCGTGCTAACAAAACTTATAAATGCAAGCAAAGTTACACACAAACGAGGGATTTCTACCACACTGTCATGCCCAGCTAGCAATTAAGCACCAGCCAGCTGCTTGCTCACTCACTTTTCCCCACTGAGATGTGGGAAAGAATCAGAAAAAAGGTAAAAACTGCAGGTTGAGATAAGAACAGTTTAATAATTGAAATAAAGTTTAAGAGTAATAATAACAACACCAATAATAATAATAATAATAATAATGAAAGGGCAGATAAAAAAATAAAGAGGAATAAACCCTAGAAACCCAAGTGATGCACAATACAATTGCTCACCACTTGCTGACTAATACCCAGCATGTCCCCAGGCACTGATTGATGGCTCCTGGTCCACTCCCCCCCAGTTTATATACTGGGCATGATGTATAGAATACCCCTTTGGCTTGTTTGGGTCAGGTGTCTTGTCTCTGCTTCCTCTTGGCTTCTTGTGTCCATCTTCACTGGCAGAGCATGAGAGACTGAAAAGTCTTTGACTTACAGTAAGCAACCACCAAAACATCAGTGAGTTATCAACATTGTTCTTATACTAAATCCAAAACACAACACTGTACCGGCTGCTAAGAAGAAAACCAACTCTATCCCAGCAGAAACCAGGGTACACCCTGTTTACCGTCTGCTGTGGAGCAGTATCAAGGTGCTTATTCTAGAAGAGTAAGTCTACAGAACATGTAAAGTACCATCAGCAGAGTCTAACTGAATCCACACTAAAACTATCATCTATACAAAAGGAGGGGGAGGAAAAAATCACGTGCTTAACAACAAACAGTGAGAAGGTAAAAACCTCTTAAACCGTCACTGATTTCAAGACCAGAATTGCAGTGCTGTGATCTAATGCAAGTGTTGTATCACAGCGGGGTAACAGACCTAAGAGATTTACCTTATCACTACATTTTGTGATATTTCCTTGACTTATGGGTGTTAGAGGTATACAGTCTGTATCACAGATGTGGATTCTGGTAAATCAGTTACATAGCAAGTTAACAAACAAACTAGATTTATGTAGAAAAACACAAAGGATCAAAATGGAGCTGCTGAAAGGAGCCAGACAGTGTAGTGCAGAGAGCTTACGACGCAGGTAAATGGGGTGCAGATGTGAAAAGGGATGTGCAAGGCACAGGGTAGGACCAATATTTACTTACCACCTTTATTAATAATCATGAAGATGGCAGAATAAAACCACATTCATTAAATTTGCAGATGATGCTAAATTGGGAGATGTTATACAAGTCAGGATCAAGAAATGCAACATAAAGCAGCTCAGAGAAATACAAGCTGAGAATAGCAAAATGAGATTCAGCTTGTAAAAATGCAAGCTAATGCATGCCACAGGGGAAGAATAACTTGGGCTGGGGGAAACCACAATTTCAGTGGAAGGCAAAAACCTCAAGGCGACAGTGGGCAACAAATTACATAGGAGCATTCCATACAGGATGTGAGCAAAAGGGTAACACGATTGTGAGCTGTGTATGCAGAGGCACTGGTTCATGGACAGAGAGACTCAAGCCATCAGGTTTTATCCAGGATGCCAATTTAGCTTCAAGACAAATATATGTGACAGTCTCTTAACTCAGATTTATTAGTAAGGGGAAAATTCTACACTTAGCTTCTGGTGTGTAAATTGTCTCAGGTGTTTGGGATACAGAATCTGAAGGCTAGCAAGGTTGAGTGCTCATAGAACAACAGCAATTCAAGGATGGTAGAAAATGACAAACAAAGAACAGTTACATGGGATAATGGTGTATGAGACAGTGAAGGGAAGTCCTACAAATGCCTGGAAAAGGAGCAATCACATCCTGACAAAGGAGCCACAAGTAACACTGTTATCATCTTGAGCAAGATGCAAGAACAAAACATTATTATTTACTATAGTAAAGTAGTCATAGACTCTGAAAGAGTGGAAGATCTTCCCTGTGGGATGCTTTTTTGAGTAGCACTGGCTAGCAGAATCACTCAGGAGAAGCCGTCCTGTACTGACAGAGAGGTGACAATGTAAAAGTCTGTTCCTCCTTTGATATCTGTTATACTAAGTTCAGAAGATCCGTGTTATGTCTGTGTATTCTGATATTTACTTCTATGAAGCAAACAGGAATTCAGGGAAATAAAAACAAAAGGCAGGGGAAAAAGAAACCTCTACAGGATCTGCTCAGGAGCAATGTTTGGGAAAAAACCCAAAAAGCTTCACAGAGTCACTAAAGTGAACTGATCACAATAATAAAAATAAAGATGTTAAATTCCATCAGAGTTTATTTTGAAGGAGAACCAGAAAGCTGTGGGGAAGAATACACAGGGGAACATGATCAAAGATAGATTAATATTCTACATGCCCAAAGGTTACATATACCATCTCACAATAGATACAGCGAGAGTGAAAATGGCCACCAGGGATGAAAAGAAAATTACTGAAACAGAAGGGCATTTGGAAGTATAATTTACCCTATATGAAGAACTAGATGACAAAATCTAGAGGATACTTAATAAATGTTCAGGTCATGAACATGGGTTAATAAAGAATGCTTATGTTTATGGCAAGAATGTTTATGGACATGCTTTGGTTTCTAACCAGCCTAATCAGGTACATGACAACAAGATAGCAAGATGTTTTTTCCTAGGCTTCCAAGAGTACTCAGGTCAAGAGTTTCAGACAAGCTGGATAAATACCGTGAAAAAAAAGAAGTTGCATCCATGAGTGAGTGTGTTTTGATTTGTCTGACACTATTTATGCCTTGCTTAACTACTTTTGCATTCAGAAGTACTTGGAAACATATCCCATGTAATGGAAAAATGTCCCCAGGCAAATCTCAGCTGGAAAAATTTATCATAAGCATTTTGTCTCAAGTATACTTGGATAGAAGATTTGAAATTTTAATTTGAAAGTCCGTACCATTAGCATTCTGAACTCAGTGGAATAAATAAGGGAATTTCAAGGTTATATTATACATGTGCTTAACTTTATGCCTGGCAAGTGGTCCCATTACCTTCAGCTCCAAAGGCAACTTGCTGGAGCTCCTGAAGGTGTGTGAACCTGAGCTGAGGAATACATCTGTGGGACCAATGTAGGCCCCAGCTTGGCAGTGAGAATGCACTGGCTCTCTCTGTCCTTGGGCAGATTTCATCATAGGATAGAGCCCCTTCCAAATGCAGCTCCCAGTCAAAAGCCACCCTTGGGGAAAAACATATCAAGCTTCCATGTATTTTTCAGATAGTCCAAAGAAATTCAGGCCCATTAAACAACTGCAGGAATTTCTGCAGAATTCATCAAACATGAATACAGTAAGTGACAAGGAGGATAAAACCAATTTCTAGAGCTTACTGCTTTTACCCTGCTGCTCTCTCCACAGAGTAAGGCAGCAAAGAGCTGTAAGCTATAGGGCCTGATACTTTTGTACATCCTCGGTGAAATATTCACTAAGCTCAGCCAGCTTTACCTATGAAAAACCACTGACATGAAGGGAGCTGAAGGAGTGTCAGTGAAAGGACAGTTTGAAGCCAATGTGTTACACAGTGATCTCAAGGGAGCTAATTTGGCCTGCAGGCCTTTATTGCTGATGGTGATAGGTGAAATGGAGGGAAGCTAAGACTGACAGTAAAAGCCCATAGTGAGTTTGCAGGAATGGGGTATATGATATCCATTTTTCTATTTGTAAGCTAGGTCTGTCTGATAAAAAGATAATAAACATGGAGATGTTTTTCAAAGTAATTTTTTCTTCCAGAGCAGAGATTTATATAACTACATCTCACACAAAACTGCTGCCAAAATCTTCTCACAGCTTTCAGCTGCTACAAAGGATCCTTCTGAAGCCAGGTTCTAACCCTTCTGGTTATAGCCATTAGTCAGGGTCAGTTATAACTGTCAGAGATTTAGACNGCAGAGATTTATATAACTACATCTCACACAAAACTGCTGCCAAAATCTTCTCACAGCTTTCAGCCAGGTTGTAACCCTTCTGGTTATAGCCATTAGTCAGGGTCAGTTATAACTGTGAGAGATTTAGAGAGCCCACTGGTCTTCACTGGGATATAATTTTAAGTGGCTTATGGAGGAAAGTTAACTGAGATTTATGATCCAGTAGTTTGATTAGAGGGCATCCAAAACTTCAGCATAGAGGTACAACATGAGGCAGGGTGGAAAGTGTTTAGAAGTCACTGCAGAAGAAAGTTGCTGCAGGGCAGCAAAGAAGGAACAGAAACAGGCTGATGTGCTTCTCCACACAAGTGAAATGGATCCTTAGTAGAAAAATACCACCGTCCTGATTTTTCATCTAAGAGTTTATGGTATAGAGACTTCAAGCTCAAAGGCTATGCTGTTGAAGCCCAGAGAGTTCCCATACTTGTCTGTGTGTAAGCCTGAACTCAAGCTCACCATAGATCTCCTACACATCTCCCTTGCTCTGCTGAGGGCTCCCCTAGGAAAGACACTGAACTATTCTCTTTGCCTGACATCAGCCACAGATCCTTTACCAGAAGGGCTAATATGGTATTTGGAAGTAGGAAGGAGAAAGGCACAAGGTCCCAGGAGCAGTCCACTTGGCAAGTAAGGGTGCCCTTGAGTATCCTATGAAGTACAGCATTTAGATGCTTTAAAAAATTCAGCAGAGTAGCTGTAGAGTCAGTTCCAGAGGTATTTCAGCTGAAAAGTCATCATATTTGAAATCTGCCCTTGGGGGTCCCAGTATAGGTATATAACAGTACTAAGTCCTCATCCGGAGCTGCAGCCTTACTCAGAATGTCCCAGATTCCTTGACCTCCCTTTAAAAGTGGAGGCCCTGGAAGTTATAACTTTGCAGACTCCCTATCTAACCCCATCTTATTTTCCATAGTAAGGAATGGGAGAGAGAATTCCACAGTAAAGCACAATTCAGCATCTTTCCACAGCAGAAAGACAGGTTCCCATCAGTTTCAAGAGGATCAAGTGCTTTGAAACTGAGATCACAAAGAGGTCTCCTTATCATTCTAATCAGATGAGTAAATCTATGCAGAGTGCTCCAATTCAAGTGCAGTTATTGATGTCATGTAAATATGACCTCTACATACTAGCATAATTCAGTGAGGGGCCATTCCTAAGGAAGAATGATGTAATACTGTTTTTCCAATTATTACAATTGCTGTTACTTTTGTTTTCCTTGTTGTAATTACGATGATATTACTTTGTTTTTATTGATACCCTTTATTGTATATATTTAGAAACAGGAAAAAATGATCACCATGCTCTCCATGTAAAAGTTCCAGAGGAGTTGCTGGACATAATGTGAAAAAGTCTTTCTATTACTTGGGTAGTTTTTTTCTCATGGTAACATTAGAACATATTGGGTGGCACCTGGATCTATATAAGTAGGTTATGCAATAAGATAATTCATTAAAACAGAAACGGTGGGAAGGAGAGGGCAAGAGAGGGAGAGAAAATCCTGTTCATTCAAATTTGAAAGTTATTTCTTCCTTTTTACAATGTGACTCTCCTGAATGAATATCAATCATAGCCTTTCTTCCAGGGTAGTTCTCTGCCTTAATGAAGCAGGTTTGTCATGGCCTGGTATGGCAATACCTCATTTTTACCCACTGTTCCACTGCTTGTTTGACTCATTTGATTAAGAAGATCATACTGCAGTGTCCCACATGATAACTGTATTAGTTGAGGTAAGTAACTGATATATTACCACAGGATAATATAGTTTGAAGGCACTTTAATAGGGGCTGGCAGATTTCAATATTATTTGAGGGTCATAGAGTGTCTGACATTTCAATTTGTTATCAGACCACTCATATCACTGGGGCAATCATTAAACATACACTCTAATAAGGTTTCTGCTATGTAGGGTCATTCATTATTGACAAGGAGGAGAGAAATAAATACCTTCCCAGGGGCCGCCTCAGCATGGAATACAGTAAAAATCCAACCAAGTCTGGAACCCTATTTTCTAGATTTGCAGGCAAATCAAGCATTACACTTTCAAATTAAACCAAATTAAAGACTCCAGATAAAAAGATGAATACTTAAATTCTGCTTTTACATACTGTCAGAGCACTCATTGTAATGATGTATATATATAAAAAAATCGTAATTAGATCACAGGTTGGCTTATATTACCACTATAATGGGAGCTAATAACCCACTTGTGTCATCTTTGGCTTTATGAGGGCTGTACACCTGGGAGAGACTTTGCATATTACAATTAATCATCATATATCATCTAGCTCCAACAGCTATTTGACAGATGAGCCACCTCCACCTTTCAACTAGGTAGACCTGTGATTTAGCTTGCAAACAAAAGGACTAAATTCTTCATAAAGGCTCATTAATGCTTTTCCCCTTAGATTAATATCTGGTTTATTTGGGATATGCTTCCAAGTTCCTTTTTTTAATTTTAGATTTTCTTTGAATAACCTTGAGCTCATACACATGGAAACATTTCACACATCTTCTAAAAATTACCATTTTGTGCTTTAAAACCAAATTGAAATACAGAAAAGGGAAAAACTAGTTTGGAACAATGATATTGGTAAAAACACAACTAAAAGGATTTTTACAGAGCTATTTACTTCAGGAAATGTAGTTTGGGGAAAAATAAATGCTTGTGAAACCTTTTCTCAGTTTCTTGGGAATAAAAATAAATTACACAGAAAATAGGGGCATTAGGGTGTACTTCAGCATTTGCTGAAGAAACAGCAGTATTGCACTAATGGGTACCAACCAGAAAGGGCCTAATCCTAATGTAGCGTGCAACTACTTATTTTCTCCCATAGACCAAATCCCATTCAGAAAAGCAGAACTTTTACTCTAATTTCTGTATCAGATGGATTGGGCCCAAAAGAGCAGTTCAAGAGAGAACCAAGCTCAAGAAAAAAACGTATTTCTTTTCATTTACTGTTAAAGCTGATGAGCTGCAGCATCTGTGGTGATAGTGAATTAGCTTACAAAATTTCTCCCAGGTTTAATAATGTAAGGTGTTATTAATAACTCGGGTAAAACAACATGTCTCCCACAATTCAATAAGGTGATCCTGTCTTTTTAATTCATGAGAAGAGCTTTAATTGGATCAGAAGAGCAGCCAGCAGACAAATAAATTGGCAATATAATTTAATTCAGTTAGTGTAGTGAGAAGGAGTCTTTCCTGACAGTTATTTATTCAACCTTACTTCATTCCCAGGTACCAGCTTAGTCAACTCCAACACAACAGCTTCTCTCCAGTTCATCTTTGGGAGTTCCCCACAAATAATAATTCAAATCTTAATGGTGCGGTAACTTGGCTCAATGGAGCAAGTTTTTCTCATCAGGTTTCTGAGCTCCCTGGTCAAAGACTAGTAAGTAACCTTCAGTAAGTCAAGCAAGAGATGCTGAATCTAAGAAACAGTTCTCTTTCCAAGCTGTCACAGGATATTCCAGGAGAAGCAGCAAGCGATGGCTGCAGGCAAGATGCTTGAAGATGTTTAGAAGGCCTCCACATGGAGACAAAAGGATGCTAAAGCATGAATGAGTAAGAGAGACTCCCTGGACTGAATGGAGTAAATCTTCGGGAACAAATTCAGTTATATTATGAGAAGATAAAGAACTAATAATTAACATCTGAGATTGTCCAGCATGAAAGCTGAGAATCCTAAAAACATACAGATATGTGGAAGTACTTACTTAAAATGGGACAATACTGGTATTTACCAGTATATTTATACTGCTGTCTTCTACAGCCAGCCCATCGCATGCATACCTAGCATTAAGCTCACATTTCTTTATAGCATTCTGCATTCTGTCAGAAACTCGTGCAATACTAAAAAATTAAGTTTTATGGTATTGATCATGATGTAAATTAGGTATTTGGTGCCATGATTCATTTAGTCACTGTTTGCTTCAAAATAATTTACCATATGTCTAATGACTAGGCAACAATAGTTATATTGCTGCCTGGGAGAAAAAGATTGTTTTGTAGTATGATTGTCATTGGAAACAGGATTGTCAGACCTGGACAGCACAAAAAAACAATATATATTACAGGAAATTCTTCTTCAAGTGAAATACAGTGAAGATAGAGGCAGAAATTTTGATCATTACAGAATCACATAATCACTGAACAGCTGAGGTTCAAAGGCATTTCTGGAGATCATCTACTCTAACCCTTTTTGTATATCTCTTTGAACAACCTGTTGCAGTGTTTGACCATGCTCACTGTAAAATAGTGTAATTTCTTGTATTTCAATTTGTGCCCATTGCTCCTTCTTCATTAACTGGGCACCACTAAAAAAAAATCTGGCTCCATCCATTTGCAGACTTCCATCATGCCAATTATTCATTAAATAATATCCCCCCTAACTCTTCTCTTCTGCAGGCTGAACAATCCCATCTCTTAGTATTTCCTCATAGAAGAGATTTTCCAGTCCCTTAATCATCTTTATGGCCCTTTACTTGACTCTCTTCAGTAAGTCCATGCCTCTCTTGTACTGGAGAGCCCAGAACTGGACTCAGCACTCTGCATGTGGCTTCACCAGTGCTGAGTAAAAGGGAAGGATCACTTCCCTGGATCTGTTAACCACACTCTTCCTAATGCAGCACACCCATACCCTTCCTTCCTTCAAGAGTATATTGCTGGCTCATGTTCAATTTGGTGTCCACCAGACCCCCATGTGCTTTTTGCCAAGCTACTTTCCAGTCAGCCTGCCCCCAGTTTATACTGGCGACTGGGGTTATTTGTCCCTAGGTGTCACGAATGAGGAGTTCAGGATTGCTAAAGGGATCACCATCAAAGTTATTAACAGAATTAGTTTTAATATGAATTTATGAAAGTGCAACTTAGCAAAATTCAATGGCAAGATTCACTCTGTTATGTACCACATGAATGAAACATACAAAAAACTGAGGTAGAAAAAAAATGAGGTAGAATCAAGCTCAAATAATCTGTATAGTAACTGAAGACACAAAAAGGGCAAGGGAGACCTTTCATTAAGATACAAGGTATAGAGTAGACCTCATTGTTTTCTAAATTCATGATGGAGCTTAGGTGCAGCTAGGTCCAGTCTTAGTTTCAGACCTGGTCAATTGTCTATGTCTCAAGGGTGGCATGTGTAGTCAGTTAGGATTGCCATGATATCAGCAAAAGGTAACTTTAATATGATGTAAAAGTACCAGCTCACCACACATGACATTTTGCAGGGCTTATGACCTAGCAGCAGCCTGCAGTTTTAAGGTGAATCACAAAATGTAGCAACAGACTAATACTAATTCAACATTTACAAAATGAGACAATAGGGTTTACTACTGACAACAGTGACTTAATTACAGATCCAACATGACCACATTAATATTATACTTGCCATATGGTATTTAAATCAATTTACACACATGTGCACTGACACAAAGATAGATAGATAGATAATGTTAAAAAATTCCCCAACTTCAGTGAAATATCCATGTCAACTGTATCAGCATTTCGAATGAANTAGTCAGTTAGGATTGCCATGATATCAGCAAAAGGTAACTTTAATATGATGTAAAAGTACCAGCTCACCACACATGACATTTTGCAGGGCTTATGACCTAGCAGCAGCCTGCAGTTTTAAGGTGAATCACAAAATGTAGCAACAGACTAATACTAATTCAACATTTACAAAATGAGACAATAGGGTTTACTACTGACAACAGTGACTTAATTACAGATCCAACATGACCACATTAATATTATACTTGCCATATGGTATTTAAATCAATTTACACACATGTGCACTGACACAAAGATAGATAGATAGATAGATAGATAGATAGATAGATAATGTTAAAAAATTCCCCAACTTCAGTGAAATATCCATGTCAACTGTATCAGCATTTCTCAATGAATGAAGGTTGAGCTTTGAGGAGTGGGGAGCCCTCAGCCCAGATCCCATTGCCACCTTTTGACAATGGTCATCCGAACTTCACAAACATGGGACTACATAAGCTCTGAGAGGTGTCTCCTCAGAGGAAGATGCTGGGGACCACACCAGGGACCACTGTTTATAGGGTCACAGGATGATTGGCTTTAGCCATCAGTAAATTTCCATCCTGGCCTCCATCCAAGTCAGCAATTACAACAATTTTTCAAATTTCCAGTAACAATGGGCAGTTCCACTTGGGCTGTGACTGAGGTGATGAATGATCAGTTGCAAGCCTGCCATGAGATGAATGATTATACTAGCTCTCGCTTCCCACCTTTGCCAAGAAGCAGGAGTGCCTGGTACAGTCAGTGTCACTTCCACATTAGTTATGCAAAAGTGCCTGGTATAGTCAAGGGATGCTTCACTGCCCAATTCATTACAAAGGCCAAGGGCTGACAGGAATTCCTGAGATCATAGAGCAGCCCAGGGTTGGAGGAGGGAGGGATGGTGAGGTGGTGGAAATGCACCATCACACCAGGCAGAGGACTTTACATTCCTGTTTCTGGAACTTCAGGAGATTCCTATTGGCCCATTTGTCCAGCCTGTCCATGTACCACTGAATGACAGCACAACCATCTGGTCTATCAACCACTCCTCTCAGCTTTGTGCCATCTGAAAACATGCCGAAGATGCCCTCTACCCCAACATCCAGGTCAACTGTACTGGTCCTAATACCTGTCCTAGGTTTTCACATCTAGTAACTGAACTCCAACTGGACATGTGCAGCTGATCACAACCCTTTGAGCATGGCAGTTCATCCAGTTTTCAACCCACCTCACTGAGCACTTATCCTGTCTGTACTTCTTCAGTTTGTTTATGAGAGTATTATGGCAGATAGCGCTGAAAGCTTTATTAAAGTCAAACTAAACAACATCCACTTCTCTCCCCTAATCCAGCAAGCCAGTCATCTCATCGCAGAAAGCTAACATGTTGGTCAGGCATAATTTGCCCTTCATAAACTTATGCTGATTATTCCAAATCAGCCTCTAGTCCTTCCTACATTTGGAAATGGCTTCCAGGATCATTTGCTTCATCACTTTAATACCAGAAACCATAAAAGAGAAAACATAGAATCATAGAATCACATACATGCTCACTTGAAAATTACTTGGAAAATGGGACTATGTCGTGTTTACAAAGACAGAGAAATATAAAAATGGTATTTTTTGTAGTTGCCCTTGTCACTTTGGTGGTTGAAAGTCACATGAGCAAGTTTAAGAGGAAGCCTGAAAAGTGGGGTTTGGATGCTTTCCGGCAGGACTCAGTCTGAAGGGAGCTGTTGCAGATCCAGCAGGTTTAAAAGTCATTTTCCAGCCAGAAGAGGTAGCAAAACTGTAGTCAATTGAATTCCTATATCTCAATGTGACACAGACCAAAAGGATAGATGAAACAAAGATCATGAGTTTAAGTCTATTTACATTCAAAATCACCAGGAACTCTCTGTTGATTTTTTTTTTCTGGAGGCAGGATCAGGCCCATGATGTTTAACTTTCTTGTCTCCCTGTAAGGGAATGCTGCATGAAACGTGCAACTATTTTTTCAGTCACTACATTATTGTCCGTTTCCTATTTAGTTAGCCAAGAAATCATGACAATACAAAACATTCTCTGTTGAAGTGTTAATGCAGTTTCTATTAACATGGACAATACACACTCATTGTAGCGAATGTATTTGTCTCCATGAAACATTAATCCCAAGGCACCATGCAAGGGGCAGCTGTCAGATTTCAGCAATAAAAATGAGTACAGCCTATGCATTTAGAAAGAGGAAAGAATTCTGCCAAAATATTAATATAAATCTATGTGCCTAATTTAATTTACACAAATCAAAAGGAGAAGGAACAAATGGTTAACGTCTTGGCATTAGCTGTCATCTCCAGCGCAATTACTGTTACAAAACATTGAAAGAATTGGAGACTGTAAGAATTTTTACATTAGTGGTTATTAATTTAGCAGTAAAAGCAACTTGCTTCACAACCGTTAGTTTCAGTGCAAAATACACCACTTCTTCATGCTTCCTGGAGTTGGATTTATTTTGTTTAGGTTTCCTGGAAAGCAAAATAAGGCATTTTTATTCATATGATTATAAAGAATTTCCATAGTAACAGTTGTTCCAAGTCTCTAGAATCCCAACAATACCTGAACTAGTAAATATCAATACCACTGCAGTATCAAAACTATTAGTTTCATGTTCCATCCTAGATTATATTCTGTAACCTAGCCTATCACACTCCATTTCTCTCAGCCTTTCTTTACCTATGCCTTTGCCTATATTCTACCCCAGAACTTTTTGTAGCAAGGATGCTTCTACCTATACATTTCTGCACTTCACTGAGGGGGAAAGGAAGACACTGAAAGTGAATTGTGCCTAATTTCCTGGCGTTATTTCCTCCAACCAAGGAAATTCTTTTTCCTGTCTAAGAACATACAAATGAAAAGCAGCACTACCACCAAGATGCAATCCATGTAATCTATGGGTCTAAGAAAAATGGATGAGATAAATCAGTGCCAGGACAAGTCATGGTCCTAGGAGGGGTGATGTCCTGGCACACGGCACCCTCCACCATGAAATGAACTCTTTCCCAGCTGTATTTTTGTGAAGGGATAGACGTACCCCACAAAAGTCCAAAATGGCTTAACAGAATCAAGATATTTGAAGGCTACACAGTCCTTGATATCTGTTTCTCAAATTCTCCAAGATCATCTGTTTGTTTTTTTATTCATTTAAATATAAACATCTATAGGAATACTCTAATTTCCTTGTAATAATCCAGAATTTTTCTTTTTTTTTTTTGTATACATCTATTAGGAATTCTGATTTTTTCACAGGACAAAGAGGCAAAGCGCAGTCTGTAAGAGAACTAGCATAGCCATAGCAGTTCAACAGTTAATCTTTTCTGACGTAAACAATCATCAGAGACATTTTTCAGGTACAATCCCTATAGACATGCCACATACAGGAATGGCCTGAGCTGATCTGTGGAATATTCAACCTAGGAGAGGTATTTAGAACATGCAGATATAGTCTAAGAGGTTTGCACAGGCTCAGTGCCTGAATTCAGCAGGATCTGGGCACTAAACCAATGCAAGTCAGTTCTCTCCGCTTCATTGCCAAAATGTATCAAATGGAATTGAATTAGAGCTGGTTTAATGCTGAATAAGAATGTCTATAATGAGGATCAATGCAGTTTAACAAACCTGTTTTAACCAATACTATTAGTTCATTCAGATGTACCTTTCTAGCTCTTCCAACAAAGTGGAGCTCTCAGGAAATGCTACATCATGAAAACATAGTTTGGCCTCTGCATTTTGGCCTCTACATCATCAGTGCAGGGTTATGGAGAGTAAAGTACAAAACTCTTCCAGGTGAGTGGCACACAATAAGGGCTGCTTCTCCGGTGTTACACATCTATGAGAGATATTTCATAGTATCTCTTTTGGTATTTGAGAGGAATAAATTCATGCAGTAGGTTACTACGCAGTAAAAAGCTGTCATCACACACACTGCAGTGCCACAATTAGTTGTGGTGGCTGCAGATGGGTGAAAAACAGTGTCATCTACTCTTCTTCTTAATTTTTTTCAGTTCCCTAGCCTGATCCCTACCCACCAAAAGGCAGCTTCTGTTGTGCAAAGTCTGTCACATTCAAGAGGATGTGCAATTTGTTGCTGTAGAAGTACAGAAGCTGTTGATGGGGACTAAGCTGTTGATGGGGACTTTGCCCAAGGAGAAGTTGTGAGTGCTCCATCCCTGGCAGTGTTCAAAGCCAGGTTGGACGAAACCTTGGGTGGCATTGTTTAGTGTGAGGTGTCCCTGCTTATGGCAGGGGGGTTGGAACTGGATGATGTTAAGGTTCCTTCCAACCCTAACTATTCTATGATTTTATGACATGAAACTGGCTCATAAATATTGCCTCTAATCCTCCTTCAAACCTTTTCCCTGTTTCTGAGTTGCTGTCCAAAATTATGAAGAGGGAGAAGTCAGAAATGTGGGAGAACTTGGAAAGATCATGTACTGAGCTCTAACATTTTAAAACAAAAATGCACAGAAAAAGTGCTGCAGATAGAAGTTGGTAGACATTTCTTATTCGCAAGTGAGGGAGTTATTTTGGAGATAACAATACAAAATAACATTGAGTCAATTTTGTTTTCTCTCCCTGAGCAGCACTGACAGTTTTTGATTTTCCACATTAGCTCAGAAGTTCAATATCTTGGGGAAATATGATCAAAAGAAGACTCTTAAAGCAAATTTCTGTGGAGGTCAAGTGGGAGATTTGAATTCTGTTAGAAATACATGGGAAGAAAGATATTGAGTGGCATGCAGAAACTGCTCTGACAACAAAAAAGACCTTTCAGTGAACTACAACTATTCAGTAAGCCCTAATAAAAAGACAGCTCCCTCTCCACAGTGCTCACCTGCATATTCCATCTAGTGGGAGGTCTAATGCACCCATCTATTTACCAGTCTTCTGCTGGTCAATGTAAATCTGTGTCTTCACTCTTCACCACTTTCTCATAACTAACTCTTTACTTATGAACATGCTAACTAGGGCTGATCACAGCCGTGAGTAGCAAATGTGATTTTGTTCTCCAATTGCCCTATTCATTATCCTTCTCAGCATTTACATTCTGCACAGCATTAGGATGCTGCATATAATGTCATTATTTACTGTGTGGCTGTGACTGCCAAATACAATGAATAAAATAAAGTCTTCCAAGAGAGTTATTCTACAGACAGGAAAAACACAGCTTGTTTTAATGGGGTTTAAAAGTGATCAAGTGTAGTGCAACGTTTGCATAATACACATGCATAATACACAGTCTTTGTTATCAGTCTTCTTTTATATATAGAATAAAGCTGGTTAATATTTACATAGGTCAAATGATTCATGAAGCAACATACCACTTCTTAGACCAGTGTGGGTCATGATGTAATATTGTACCAAAATGCTTCATTGTTAATAGATCCAGGGATAAGCAAAAAGAAGTGGGTCTTTTTCCTCTCCCATACAGCAAACTTTAAATATAAAAGTATCATCAGGCTCTAGGGAGAGGAAAAACACAAAACTGTTGTGTTTTTTTCCTAAAACCCTGCTGCTTTGACCCGACCCAGTCAGGAGAGTGAAGGAAGTGTTTGTCTGAAGCAGCAAATGAGATTCCAGAGGAGCTCTGGTTTTCTAGAAGGTTCTTTCCCTTTCCCGTTCCCTTTCCCTTTCCCTTTCCCTTTCCTTTCCTGTTAGAGAAAGTGATATCCCTCCCTTCTTATTAACCACTCATTTTGGTTTATCCACAGTTCACGTGGTTCAGCTGAGGCTTCCTCATCCACTTTAAAGACAGCCAGGTTCATGAGTTATGCTGATGACATGAACTAAGGATCCTGACAGTTTTTAGTCAGATACAGAAATGTTCCACACTGGTACCAGATACATGTACATGGAGAGACAGTGGCTTCTTTCTGGTGGGCAGTGAGGAGATCTGGTGGTTCAGTTCCTTTCACCACCTCAGCCAGATCTGGTCTGTGGTGTCAGTTTAAATTTCATACTTATACAAACAAAGCTTTCTTAATTCAACTTCTTTTACCACTGCAAAAGGGCAAGAGATTCAACCCCGACCTGAATTGCAGATATGTCAAAAAAATTACAGCAGAGTAAGGCTGCTAATGTGTCCGGAAAAGTGAGGGGAGAATTTGTTCTATTGATACATCACATTAGGCTCTTATCTTAGGCTATATGGCAAATACATACCCCACATAGACAGGCCTTGGTTACTGATCTGCTGCAGTCTCTAACTGATGTAACAGTCTGCAAAGGGAACACCAGCTGTCCTGAGATTGAAAAGGATAAGTATGGAATTAAAGTAATCTCAACATGAATTCTTTTAGTACTAAGTTTCTCTGTAGAGTTTTTTGGTTACAAATTTGAAGTACTGATATAGCATATCATCATATGCTGTCTGGTTAGGACTTTGAACATACTGGGTAAACAGTAATGCTTTCCCATATAGTGGAAGCTCTTGGAACGTATTCTACATATAACTCTATGCTTGCTTCAGAAAAAGGCTAGATTTAAAAGGGTGTTGGTGTTCCATCTTTGACTCTATCATTTAGTTAGGCACTTCACAGGACTCAGAGATGGACAGATGGAGAATTCAGTGATTTTTGACTTTTTTTTGCATGTGTTTCTGGCTGCAATGCCTCAGTCACACTCCAGCTTCCCAGAACAACAGTTTAATTTACCAAAAGCCTGTAAAATACTGGATAATGAAACTTGAAGAGCCACTGGTCCCTCCATGACACACTTTGGGGTAGGAGGGGGAGTGATTGCAACTCCAGAACTGGTGTCATCCCTCGAAGTTTAACCCGAAACACGCTCAGATTTAGCGGAGGGAAACGTTAAGGCACAGCTTTGAGGCACAGTGCTCTGAAGGTCTGTGCCTGCTCTCTAGTTCCACCCCCTGGAAATGCTTTCAAACTCTGACTGATCCAGCTCTAGAGGGGCTGGAGGCTCCTGCGGAGAGGAACGCACACCATCCATGGCTGTTGCCGCCAGCAAACACCCATTCTGTGGCTGGTGGCATGGCAAAGGCAAAGGCTGCCTTGCCAAAGGCAAAGCCCTGTCTCAGAGGCAGACACTGTGCCACAGACATTTCTATTTCTGTGAGATGGTGCTGACATACATGACAAAAATTGTTTTGCAGTGACAATATCCTGGCTTCATTAGCCCTGCTGGTAACAGCAGATGACTCTTTGCTTCTCCGAAGAGAGTCTGGAGTAGCACTTCATTTCTCTTTCCTAAAAACAAATGGTATTTGAAAGGGGGGCACTCGGCCACCTTTGCCCGGCTGCACAGTAAGTCCCCAGGGACCGGGGTGCAGACGGCATCGGGGGAGAGCCACGGGCAGGGAGTGTCCCCTGCAGGGTCTNACAGGAGTGGATGAGAGGAGGGGGGGGGGGGGGGGGTGGGGGGGAGATTATCCAGCCTCCTGGTCATACCACTGACCCTGCAAGAGCCTGCTCACCTCATCGCCTGTTCTCTATGTAGGTTGGATGTATTTGTGCTTGCCTTTGGCTAATACATCAGCAGGCGGTGCTTACCACTTCCACAGCAGGGAGGTTTGCTCCACACCTCAGCAAATAGTTAACTGCAGCTGACACGCATCTCTCCAAGTCGCTCCCCCCTACATCCTCACAATTTGCTCCTCATTCTTAATAAATACAGTTCTAGAGAATCACTCCACATCGTTCTCTTTAACAAGAAACAGATTTTCAACATTTGCTTCTCTGAATGTTCTGTAGAGTTTGGGGCTGTATCCATGTAGCTGTAACTATCCCTGTTTCTCCCAAGTGGGTTTTGGTATGGATTCCCCCGTCTGTGATTTCTTTAGACACCACCACCATCCCCCCCCGCCCCCCTCCCAAGCTGTCCTCCACAGAAGACAAGGGTATTTCTACAGAGCAGTTCATCATCTAATATTGTTTTGAATAATAAACATGGTGTGCCTCAGATACAAGGGTATAAACAAATGAGCTATTCTTTGTTAAACTGTAAGAAACCATTAATCCTTGCATAGCAACAGAGTGTGGTAACTCAGACAGTCAATCAAAACCTGAGAGAAATGACAAGTAAAACAGGTACTCACTGCCAAAAGAAAGACAGACATCCAAACCTAACCTGGATGTTTTACCAGGGAATATGTTGTAATTATAGACAGATGGATTATCTATTTCCAGAAATCTTTTTATCACATATTATTCTGACTCCATGCAAAATCAGCAAGGGGTCACTCAGCTCACCCTCCTGCTTTGACTTAAGAGCCAGGAAGGTGGACTTAAATGGGAAGTCACTTTTTTGTTGTGGCAATATCCATAAGATCAGCAGAATAAGAAGGTAGGAGTGATGCAGGGGATCATAACTAGGGGAGGCAGGGATGGGAGAAGGTGGCAAAGCGATTAATCTGTGTGCCATGAAAAGGAACGAGTCTAATTAATTCCATACTGATGCCACACTCGGAAGAGAACTGAGCCCTGGGTTAGGAAAGTCATAGTAAGTACAGGATAGCCACCAGATACTGAGAGAGGCAAATGGAAAACGTTCTGCCTCTCAGGCGATCAAAAGCAAATCCTGCCTTGAGCATTTATTCTCCTCACTGACTGGCAAACCTTTTTTTGTTATTTTACCTACAAGCAGGGCTAATCTCATATAGATATAGAAAGACACAGACACAGATACAGGTGTATTTATATATATAGGAGGAGGAAGTGTGAATAGATAGATGATACAGATACAAATACAAATACACATATACATGCACATACAGACACAGCTTTGCCCTACTTCTCACTCAGCACCCTGACACACCAACAGCAACAGCAACTAGCATCCAACAAGGTCTCCTTCTGGGAGTAATAAAAGGAAAACTAAAGGAAAAAGTGGTAAGCACTACTTATATTGGGTCCAGACCTGTCTGGGGGGCTGGATATGCAGGCAACAGCAGGTTAGAGAGCCAGGAAAAGATTCTCAGTTCATCCCTCCCATGTTTTCTTCTTAAGTTTTCAGCTTTCCTTTTCTCTTTTGCCCTGCAATGGTGCGATTTCACGTTCTGGAGTGAAATGGCTGATTGCAAACCTGCCTTGGGAGAAGCAACACAGACTTCTGAAATGACAAAGGACCAATGAAGATCTGTGAAGCATTGGGAACAAATGTCACTCCTGCTTTTTTCACTGTGTAAACACACGTTTGACTGCAGGACTTTCTGTTACCAACCTTGCAATCTTTCTCCAATGCCTTTATCGCTCCTTTTCTCTCCTGTATCTTCTGTCTCTTGGAAAAGATTTACCAGCAGTTTAAATTTTTATTCTAAATATAGTTGAAAAAATAAATTATTGTTGGTGTCAAAGGTTAGAGTTTTTCTTTAAATATTACATGAGTTCATGTGTGGTTAGAAATAGATAAAGAGATAGCAGGACTTTTTAACACCGCATACAAGTAGCACCTTAGCCTATTTTAATTGCTATCTTTTATCATGCTCACTCTGATTGTTCTCCAAACACATGCACACAGAACATGGAACAGATTTCAAAGTCTGCTTTTGGGGAGAAAACTGTCTAGTTAGAGGCTCCCTGACCTTGAGAGGGATTTAGGGACATACAGCTTGGGGCTGTGCCTACCCACACAAGCACCTCAGCCCATTGTATTTGGTGACAGGAACGTCATGATGGCTCTCCAGAGTCCAGCATGTGGCATCTCTTCAGGCCCACTTGTTCACAGCTGTCCCTACAGTCTCTCTCTGGTGCCATCTCACTGCTCAGGACAGCTTGCTAGTGTCATTCTCCTGCCTCCCTCGCTGCAGGCGAGCTGCTCAGGGCTAATACAACTAACTCATTCTGAATCAGCTTTAACTGCCCCATTTCACACAGCAGATTTTTTTCTAACATGGGAATAAATCTGAAGTTTCCAGATCCTCCGCTGAATGCAATCCCTTGTTAGGGAACCCTTTCACTTACTGACCATGGAAAACTTTGACTTTCACTGAAGACATGGTATTAGCTGGTGTGTAAACTTCCAGATAAGATGGAGCAGGAAGTTTCCAATTACCTTTGGTGATTGCACTTAAGCTCACATCAGTAAGATTTACATCAAAGAGGGGAAGAGGTTGGCTCCAGCACCAAGCAGTAGTATGGCAGAAAACAATGTAAATGGCCAGGTCCCTTCCCAAGCACACAGTATCTGTCCCTCTCACCATCTTGAAGCAAGAGCATTTCAAGTCCTAAACCTTGATGGACAGTCAGTAATAGCTAGCTGTGAAGAAACCAGTTTGACCCCTCATCCCCCAAAACCATAGACAAAGGCTCTGAGCTCATTACACATAATCATGTTCCTATAGCTTAGTCAGATGCTACATCTTCACTGAGCAATGAGATATGACTGGATGCCCAATCCTAACCACTTCAGCTGCAAAGTAAGCTTAAAATCATCACAAAATGGAACCTGAAAGCCAAACCTTATAATTTCAGAACTTTCCTGCAAAAACAAAGGGCTAGAAATGGATGGGTTGTCACAGACTCTTTCAGTGGAAATGAAACTTGGTTTTGAGAGAAGGCTCTTCATCAACATGGCTTTGGTCAATTCTGTCAAAACAGGCTTTGACAGAAAATGTTCTGTGGGTATTTTTTACCCAAAGGCAAATGAAAGAGATAAATCTGTGGTGCTCTGACACTGGTGTCTGCTAGATAACTTCTAATGATTTGTTTGCTCCATCTGGCAAGAACTTGAAAGGCTTATTGTGTGATCACAAATAACATCTAGGGATATTCTTAAACTGTCATTTAAAATTAGGCCATTACAGCAGAACCTACTGCCTTATGACCAAATACAAAGAAAAACACCAGATACCGAATAAGCCACCTGAAAGAATAACCAGGTGGCAAGAAAATTACAACTTTGAAAAGCACAGGGCAGGAAGAAAGCTCTGAATTCAGGTGTTTAATCAGAGCTTCAAAATTTCCTATATTAGAAAAAAATAGCATCTGTGCTTGCTTTTTTCCTTTATCTTCCAAAGAGTAAGAAGGTGTCATTTCAGAAGAAAACATTTCCCGTACAATATAACTTTCCTTCTTCAATATGGGTAATAATAACAATGTGTTTATTATTCTAAAGAACACAAATGAGTGAAATGTCTGTGCTGACCAAACATGCAGTATGCCCAGGGAGGTCCCAAAAGGGTAACGTGGCTTCATAATCAAATACCAAAATGATTTGGGAAAATCTAATAGTCTACCATCTCCCAGCAATAAATAATACATCCAGCAAACATAAACTTAGACTGAAAAAAGTCTTCAATCACAGTAATAGTTCTCCTGCTACCCAGTATATCAAATTACCTTTCCCTTTTCAAAACAATGTATTTTCCCAATCCCATTTATTCCTATTGCCTCTGGGCCAGGTTCTGATTTCCGATATGCTGTTCAAATCCAGAGTAACTAAACTGAAATCATTCCTTTCAAGTGGGACATTTTCTATGGGTTAAATAGGAATTATTGACCAATGAAGCTGCACAAATAGATTACGCAGAGGTAATTTTTGTGTTTCAAAACATGGACCCTCTATACTGAATGCACCACATACACTGATTTAATTGAGCATTTGCTTAGCCAGACCAATCACAATATTGGTTTAAACTCTGCCTTTCTTCATGTAGCATACAGGTATTTTTATTTTCTTTGGTTTCAGTGCTATTTCAAAGCAGAGAAGTGAGACTGAAAGGAAAAGTCCTGTAAAAGACAAACTCTGTGCAAGCTACCCCTTCCTTCTGAGACAGATAAATCTCTGAATCTTCCAACAGCCTCTGAAATCAAACCTGATGTCTATGATCAACATAAGTCCAGCATTACAAGACAAGGGGTAACTAGTTCAAACTTAAACAGGAGAGGTTTAGATTGGATGTAAGGAAGAAATTCTTTCCTGTTAGGGTGGTGAGATGCTGGAATGGGTTGCTCAAGGAAGTTGTGAGTGCTCCATCCCTGGCAGTATTCAAGGCCAGGTTAGACGAAGGCTTGGGTGGCACGGTTTAGTGTGAGGTGTCCCTGCTTATGGCAGGGGCATTGGAACTGGATGATCTTAAGGTCCTTTCCAACCCTGACTATTCTATGATTACCATTTCTACCACGGAACATGCTTCCTGCTGTGGTAACGTGCCTCCAGCTGGCCTAGGAGGTGTTGGTGGCCTCTTCCTGCCTCTAGTGCTGCGTGCAGTGTTACGGCACTGCTTCATCCTTCTCCTGCTCTCACAGCATTAAGAGGCAAGTTGTAGAAAGTTCACAGCCTCTCTAAGTAATGTGTCCAGTACCACAATGTTCTCCTGATATGCTTTCTAATGTTCAGACTGAACCTCATGAGCTGTGATTTGTGGCCACTGCCCTTTATTATATCATGAGGAAAGTTCGCATCCATCATCTTTGAAACTGGCTTTAAATAGTGCAGGCAGCTGTTGGGTTGTCTCAAGGCCTCTTCTCACCAGATTTGGTAAGCTCAGGAATACCTTCCCAGAACAGAGCTAAGGCAGCACTGTGAGATGGCAGTAGCTGAAGAGATTGAACAACCATCTCACAGGATCTGGATATGGGAATCCCTGAGGAGTGGAAAATGTGTGATGTTCACTACAGCACAAGTGTATTAAATGCATTAAATCAGTGTGGTTTTGGTGCAAAAAGAAATTAACTGATGTTTAGTCTAACAGAGCTTATCCTACTGCTGCCAGGTTTCTTCCTCAGGCACCTTCAAATGAATTCTCTTCTCCTTGCAACCTTCAGGATTAAAAATGAACCAAAGACAAAGAAGGGAATGTGGAGGGTGAAGGGGAGGGAAGGGTGTTTGTTGAATGTATTGAAAGCAGCATCCAAACCTAGCTCTGATTACAAGCGTCAAGCCTTTTCTGAAATATCTCAGAAGAGTGGAAGTCTGGACAGATTTATGGGTGTGCATACTCCACTGGTTTTTATTTTGGAGGTGTGTATATATATGAGCAAAGATTAAAAGCCAAAACAAATGTCTAAATCATCATAAATTGGTGGTACAGCAGGATAAATACAGCACAGACCTCAGGATTCTAAGTAATGATGATTGTAAAAGATAATTTCATCTTTGTATTCACCTCACTGAGACTTGGGAAAAAAAATGCCTCGAGAGTTATGAGAACAATTTCATCTGTACTAGTACCTCCTTTCAATTCTTAAAGTGTTTATTTTCTATTTTGATGTGGATCACATTAAAAGCAGAATGCATTATAGACTTAAAACTGCTTTTATTTAATACAAGGTACCAATAGAAGGTGGTCATATTGCATGTCAGAAATCAGAACTTCCTGAAATAGTAATACCACCCACCTAGAAAACATTACCAGTAATAAAAATACTGCCTTCCATTATCAGAATCCCTCCTATCTGATCCCAGACTGATACATTTACAGGAAGTTTTTCACCATTATTAGAGTACAGGTGTGATTGCTGTATTACTGTATTTGCAAAATACTGCCACAGAGTCTTTTTAAGGAGAAAGTTGGGAACTAATTTAGAAAACTGATTACGAAAAGCAATGTTAAGGCGAGACACTTGTAAAGCCAAGCATCATCAGCAGATTTATAAAAAGTGGTCCTTTAGTGACCACAAATAGTGGAACCATATTTTACATCTCCACCAATTGACATAGATTGGATTAATGTACATAAAGAATATCCAAAGTCCCTTCTATGGATTACAGTCATAAATAAAATCAGCCAATAACATCTTTCTATCCAGAGAATTAACCCTATAAAATCTGACTTTTTAATCTACTGCTTGCTGACAAACAAAGATTGAGTGTGCCCATGTGCATTTTAAGCAACTTGATTGGTCATCCAACACACGTACCAACATGTTCAAGGAGTACCAGCACAAGTTGGTTGGATTTTGTACAGTTTCATCATAAAGCCAAAGCACAGAAAAAGATGATTCTGCAGCTACTCAATATCTGGAGGAGAAGTCAGTGATTACACTTGCAACTGCACTAGGATGTCTACAAATATTCTTGAACTTTGCCCAAATCCCAAAGGAAATGTCAAGCACTGATAACATCCAACTTATGACTTTAGCAACTGCCATCAGTGCTTGTTTCCTGCAATCTAGCAGGCACTGTGTATCCTTTACAAATACCAGTTGTATCTGACTAATCTCCACATGACTGTGTTGAAGCAGTTCTGACCTGATCAGACGCCTGTCTGTGCATGACTGAAATAGTCAATCCAAAGGCCTTTCTTTTAGACTAGGATGCCTGTATAGCAAGATCTGGCAGAGTCATTAGACCTTTGCATGTTCTCTCCATATAACTGAAGTTTAAAGATTTTCAGAGCTCCTGGATTTTGTTTCTTCCTTCAGGATATGCCCAGTAGAGCTGTTGATTAAGTATGCTCCCTTGTTTCCTACAATAATACTGATGTATATTTGTAAAATCAGTGGACCTATATTAGCAAATGTCTGATGTGAGAGGATTGAAACACATGTGCAAAAGAGATTTGGATTTGATTCTGCTAATTCTGCTTCAGTCTGGGGAGCTTGAGAATGTGATGTGATCCATTTTTAAGAGCAGCATTTTCTTAACCTAATGTACTTCTGACCTCTCAAAAAAGTACAGGCCCTTATATCAACACAAGCGGACATCAGTAGAGTCCATGCTTATATAAATCTGTTATTTGGATTCTTTTATTACTTGAAAGGTATCTCAGTCAGAGAAAAAGACATTTCTTTTGTGTTGTGAAATGTCTTAGCCCCAGCCAGAACTAAGCACCATGTAGCCATTCACTCACTATCCCCCCGTGGGATGGGGGAGACAACAGGAAAAGTGGAAGTGAGAAAACTCATGGGTTAAGACAAAGGAAGCTTAACAGGTAAAACAAAAGCCACAGATACAAAGCAAACCAAGGAATTCATTCACCACTTCCCAGGGGTAGGCAGGTGTTGAGCCATCTCCAGCACAACAGGGCTCCAGCACAACAGGGCTCCAGCACAACAGGGCTCCAGCACAACAGGGCTCCAGCACAACAGGGCTCCAGCACA